>WITN01000303.1:0-94302 GCA_015025155.1 Lactarius quietus | reverse complement strand
TCACTGTGCTCGCTGTATTCACTATCGCGCGCCTCACTTGCCTTGCGACGCCTCTAGTAGCATCACGTTGGGATGACAATGCATGTAAAGCATGCTGGCGGTCGCCCACAAAACTGGGAGAACGTTGGCACCCCTTTCCCCAATACCACGATCGACCTCCAGATTGCGCTCAAGCCCGAGAACGAGAACGCCTTGGTCGATACGCTCTATGAGGTCAGCACTCCCAGGCACCCAAAGTACGTCCTCTCCAACACTTCTCCACGCACGAGTGCTCATGGTGTCACTTCTCTGTTGCAGATATGGCGCATACAAGTCAAAGGAGGAGGTCGCTGAGCTTGTGCGCCGCACCCAGATACCCTCGAGCTCGTTTACTCCTGGCTTGCACATCACGGCGTGCAGCCCTCCTCCATCTCGATAACACACGGCGGGGCTGGCTGACGGTCAGCGACGTGCCCGTGTCGAAAGCCGATGAAATCCTCGGCGCAACTTACCGGCTCTACCGGTATGCTGGGACGAACGACAGGGCGATTATTCGCACGGTCAGCTATTCACTCCCAAAGGTGCTCCACGGGCTCGTTCGAACCGTTGTGCCGACGACATTCTTCGCCTCTGCGCGCACACTGCAGCCGACACCACAGAGGCGTCCCGTCGCGGCAGCAGGAACACCGGCGAAAGCACCGAGACAGGCTGGCTCAAGCTCAAGTGACTTTCCTCCTAAGGAGGTTACGCCGGAGTACTTGCGCTCGGTAGTATACAAGACGATCATCTATACCCCGTTGCGACCAACAAGATAGATTGGGATTGTGGCATTCAACGATGACTTCGTGAGCCCTTCAGACCTGAAGCTTTTCTTGAAAGTATTTCGCGAAGATGCGATAGCGCGAAGCTTACTGTTGTGAAGATCAACGGCGGCCAGTACAACCCGGCGATGCCAGGATCGAGTCCAACACCTGCATGCAGTATACTCAATCCATAGCGTATCCAACCCACACATCTACTATAGCATCGGTGGCAGTCTGGAGTGGGACGACAGCGGCGAGCCAAACACGGTCGACCAATATTCCACGTGGTTCAAGTACCTACTCAAGAAGCGGACTCGCGAATCCCACAGACGATCGTCATTCCGTTTGGTTTCCCCCGAGAGGATCCTCCCGGGAGAATATCTATTAGAGGTGTGCTTCCTCTTCGCACAGCTCTCGGTGCGTGGTGTCAGCGTCCTCGTCGCGACTGGCGACGACGGCGTCGGCGAAGGGGACTGCAAGACTAGCACAGGAGATGTCCAATTCATGCCTAATTTCCCTGCATCGTGTATGTGTCTCAAATTGCAAGCAAGCACAAGTCGCTTACCACGTGGCCCCTTCTCGTAGGTCCTTATGTCACAAGCGTCGGCGGCACGACGAGTGTATTCCAGAGGTCGGAGCGAAACTCTCCGGGGGCGGCTTTTCGACCTATTTTGCGCTCCCTTCCTACCAGAAGGATGTCGTACCCCCCTACCTCGACAGTATTGGCAACCTATATGAAGGCTTGTACAGGTCCGTTTTCTGCCGCAACCTAACCCAACAACCTAATCTTACTCTTTGTGATTTTTTGCAGCGATGGTGGTCGTGGAATGCCCGACATCTCCGCGCAGGCGGTCAATTACGTGATAACGATGAGCGCGCTCCGAAGATCGTAAACGGAACGAGCGCATCGGCGCCGGTACGTCTTACGCCCCACTCTGTGCCTTCATCTAGCCAACCGCCAGTGTTTAGGTCGCAGCAGGCATAATCGCGTTGCTTAATGACCTCTTAATTTCGGAACAGAAGCCCCCGCTGGGCTGGCTCATCCCTGGTTGTACGGCGACGCATACCCAGGCCTCATGGACGTCAGCTCTGGCAATAACCCGGGCTGCGGCACCGAGGGATTCCCCGCTAGATCTGGATGGGATCCAGTGCGTCTTGCAACGACGCTGTTGACTGATTGGTTGGCTGACTTTTTGTTTTGCCGCATAAGGTCACGGGTCTTGGGACGCCAGACTTTCTCGAACTGATGCAAGTTCTGCTTTTCACGAGAATAGGCGGCAAAAAAGGACGAGCATTCTCAGAACTGCTGAACATCAGCGATATAGGAATCCCAACTCGAGACGGCAAGGAAATAGACGAGTGTTTTCTGACCAATTCCTCGACCCACGGTACATCCGCCCACAAACAGAATTAGGAATATCCATCTTCACCACTTCTGGGATGAGAAACGGCCGAGTATATGACAGTGAAATTGTTTTGGGACCTCATCCGTCAAATGACTTTGACTGGCATAGCATATCCTACGTCCTTAGGCTTGGTAGTGCTTCTGGGGGCCCGCGGAATTATCTCTGCATCCTCGTCCAGCTGAATCCGATATCCTTTCTCGCTTCTTATCGCATTTTTGGCTCTTTACTCGTCTTGTCCTCCTTCGCGACGATCAACTACTGTTTTTTTTTTTTTGTCGAAATCTATTCGTGTACGCACTTAAGGGGTCAGATCCGGTCAGAAGCTTTAGTGCACGCAAGACAGAAGACGAAGCTAAACTAATTCAAGACCGCTGATCCTACTACAAGCGAGAGCTAATGCACTGTAACTTATACTGTAGTAGGAGAGAACGATCCGTAAGGTGAGGCTTACAGCTGAATCCAAATTAGGGGACACCTGACCGAATTAGCACATGTAGCTGAGTTTCAGCTGGGTTCACCGTTAAGTACGAAATAAACATTAAATATCAGTTATTTGGTTTAAAAATAGGCTTATAAAATAGTTACACACCAAAGGGCGATGTTATCACGTTGCAGAGTGAGGTTATCATGCTGCGGAGTCTATCGCAGAGAATACAGTCTGTGAATGAACAAGGCGGGAACGTGCTCACCCTCTTCCATGCCGCCACCTCTCTGTTATCCTCTGCATCCACCTCAGAGAGTCAGTGCCCCCTTTCTTTCTCCTGCCCGCCGCACCCAGAAAACTCGCCAAAGGATCAATAATGGTCTGGCCTTTGGTTCCGACCCCCAAACTCTCACCCCGGTTGGGCCCACCCACTCGTCGTGACCTTGCCTCGGGCCCTGCATTTTCGAGAAGAAGCACTTAGTGCCCCTGCCCATCTTTCGTTGTCACTTGTTTTCTCGTGCTCAACAGTTCATACCTTAGCACAGCGTACCTGACAAACCTGTAGTAGATCCCGGGCCCCCGCTTATACCATACATAATGCATATGCTTGTTCTCGTAACTACCATCGATCCCGTGCTGCGTCCACCATCTCTTTGCATTCCCTGCCGACGCTACACGGTCCCTCCCGAGCACCTCGGTCTGCAAGGTGATGACACACAAAGAGTTATCACACTGTGATTGCCGACCCCCCCTCTTAAAAAAATTGCCCGTCGCTCTTCCCCCCACCTCCACCATGGTCGGTCGTCACATCTCTGACGAGCAGAAAGAAATGGCTCTCTCCATGTCCATCCAGGGCCTCCATGACGCGGAGATTCATGAATACACTGGCATCAGCGTCCGAACCCTCAAGCGTCTACGAAAAACTCATCGCCAGATCGGCAGGCTTTCACGCAAACCACTTGACCCAGGTCGCCCTCGTGCCCTCAATTCGATGCAGAAACAGGTACGTCCGCATATATATTTTTTCGGCGATCTTTTCTGACCGCACATAGTTCCTTGTCGATTGCGTGAACCATCGGCCAGACTCATCTCTCTCAGAGCTGTGGACAGAGCTTTGTGGCACCTGCAGCGTAGAGGTTTCAGTGCAAACAGTTGCATGTACCCTCCAGAGGGAGGGTTATACCATGAAAGCGGTGCGTTGCGACCCTTCTCCTCGACTAAGACACTCACAGCCTAGCAGATAACACAGCCTGCCTTAGAGCGAAATGAGCAGGATTGAGCCAACTTCAAAGCCCTTATCCAGGACCACTACCACCCGGAGCAGCTAGTATTTGCAGACGAGAGCCACTTCAACCGGCTGACAACGAGGAGACCATTTGCGTGGTCAAAGCGTGGCGAACGTGCCTGTCAATACGAGTTCCAATTCCGAGGATCAAAATATTCCCTTCTCCCTGCCATCAGCCTCGATGGCATCATTCATCTGGATGTTGCGTGCGAGTTGCACGTGAGCCTGACTTAGGCAATGTAAGGTAGATGCAGTGACTTAGCAGATCCTTGTCTCTAGCACGAAGGCTGAGTATCGTCTCAACGCACGAAGGTGGAGTTCCTTGCTAGGCAGTTCGATCGGTCCGAGAGGATGAGAGGGAGAGAGAATACAATCGCAGACTTGAATAACAAGACAAGAGAGGTACAAGAAATCCAAGCTATCAACCACAACAGTCGATAGCTTCCTTATAACGCTATGCTGCAGTCCGCCTTTGTCAGCGAGACCGCCACTACTACTAACACTACTAATCTGCTGCATCATCGTCCACGTCTGATCGGTAATCATACAGTAATCTTGCTGGTCACGTATTGTTGTGCAGATAGCAACTGACGTCTTAGGAGTTAGCAAAAAGCTATAAAGAAACAGTTACTTCAGAGGTTGAAGGAACTCTATATTACATAGTAACACACCTATAAAGAAACAGTTCTATACTAGAGTGTGAGAAGGTGAAAGAGTAAAGTAAAGTGGGGACTTACACTTCAGAGGTTGAAGGAACTCTGAAGTGTAAGACGGAAACAGAGACCCTTATATACTACTCAGGGTGGTCTGTGCGCACATGGTCCGTGCACCCCTATACAGCACGTGCGTGTATCTGTAGTTGTAACTAAAGACAACTATTGGTTGGAAACCAAATAGAACACCGTACTGCCAGTCAGCTGATCTAAATACAGCTACTACCGGTATCTTGATAATAAGAACAAAGGGATTACTATACATGGAACAAAGACAATAAAGATAGATAAAAATAGTCCATTCCCTTAAGGGGATCTATGTAGATACCGATAGTTACAGGATGACTCAATCATCCTTACAACACAGAATCCGGATAACCGGTTCGTGTCAACATCCCTCCATGATTGAGGCATGCTCTATAGACAATATACTTATTATACTTTTTTAATGTAACATGGGGTAATTGATTTGCAGGTATACCAAGGATTTACAGAGACGTTTGTGGACATACGACCTATGCAGGTCATCCCATCTCATACCTAGTAACCTTATTTGAGCCTTTTATCCTCCTGCTCAGGAGAAGAGGTGGCAACTGCTCAACCTCTTTGAGCCCCATGTACAAAGTATAGAAAGTTGGTGAGGAAGAGGATCACGAGTTCCACGAAAGACGCCAAGTAATGGCGATGGCTCGAAGCCATAGTTTCAAAGAAACTTCTTTATGATTTTGTGGAGCTGCATATCCCTTCTGTCTATGTAGCAAAACCAAGACCATCGACTAGACTGTCGAAAGATGTTCTGGGCAGTGACTTTGTAAGGCCATCAGCCAACATTTCGCCTGTAGGGGTGCGCACAAGCTCTACTGCTGTTTTGCGACATACTCCCTAATAGCATGGTGCTTTATGGTTATATGCTTAGAGCGCCTTCCAGTGATAGGGTTTTGGGACAAGTCCACAGCCCCCTTATTATCACAATGGAGAGGGATGGGGGAGGAAACCTCATACCCCAACTCTTTAGGTATGTCCTATACCACATCGCCTGATTTGAAGCCTCACAAAGGCTCATATATTCGGCTTCAGTGGTGGACTGGGCAATTGTCTTCTGCTTACGCGATGACCAAGAAATGGCGGCGTTTGCAAGAATAAAGACAAATCCCGAAGTGGAGTGCCTGTCCTCTTGATCTCCCCAAGAAGAGTCAGCATAGCCGTGAAGGCCATCCCCACTTTTCCCTCCAGCTAGAGTAATGCCAAGTCCTTAGTGGTGTTTAGATATGCAAGGACATATTTGGCTAGTCTAAAGTGGTGCTTGGAGGGATTGGAAGCATATTGGCTCAGGCATCCAACAGCGAATGATATATCAGGTCGGCTCCCAATCTGCGCATATAGCAGAGACCCAATAATTTGCTGATACTGCTTTATTTCAGCAGCAGAGGCTTGGTTTATTTTGACCAAGTGATCCTCACAGCCTGAGGTAAGGGGTATATACTGGGTTGGAATCCCTCATTCCAAATCTCTCTACAACTGATTCAATATAATCTGTCTGGTTAATTTCCATGGTGCGCGAAGCACGATCTCTGATGATGTCAACACCAGATATGATTGGATTTCGCCGAGATCAGTCATCTCATATGACTAGATAGAGACTTCTTCAGATCATTGATTTTATCAAGAGAGGACCCAAGTATAGTGATGTCATCGACATAAAGAATGACGAATAGTGAATCACCCCCCTCATGGCGGTGACACACATATACTCCTGCATCAGAGTATGTACGGGTGAAGCCAAGTTCTTCAAGAACTCCATGGAATTGCAAGTTCCATGCCCGCGAAGCTTGCTTCAGGCCATATAGAGCCTTCTGCAGACGACACACCAAGTGTTCAGATCCAGCAACGATGAAACCTGTGGTTGCTCCATATAGATCTCCTCATCCAGATCGCCGTGTAGGAATGCCGATTTGACATCCATCTGGTGAATTTCCCAATTCTCAAGCGTAGCTAACGCTAAAAGGAGTCGTATGACTCAAATCGGGCGACTGGGGAGAAAGTTTCATCGAAATCCACTCCTTCTATTTGAGTGAATCCCTTAGCCACAAGGCGCGCACGAAAGCGTCCATCCGCTTTCTTTTTAAATACCCATTTTGATTTGACAGCCTTTCTGCCCTCAGGAAGGACTTCAAGGCGCCAGACCCCAAGATGAGTTAGAGCGTCCATTTCATATTGACACGCTTCTATCCACTCATCTGCATACTCAGAATTCATTGCTTCTTTATAAGTGAAAGGGTCCCTATAACCAGGGGCACCTGCAGCACTAAGAAGTGTACCAGTCCTAGACGACTGCTACCCTGTTCAAACTCATCGTCTGAGTCCAGCGCCGCTCTATATCGAGTCGGTGCACGTCGATTCCTAGTACTACGCCTTAGCTCAGGCATAGCTGGAAGCTCAACTGGCGAATCCCTGTTGCGATTTTCCTCAAGAGGAGTAAAAGCAGGTGGTGGGATCGGGTTGATAGCTCTAGGACAACGATTGGAACGTGTATTTGGGCGACGAACAGGGGGAGATGTAGCAGTAGGACGTGTTGGTGGAGTATGATATTCTGTTTGAGGTGGAGGTTGGGGTGGTTGGGTGGGAGTGTGCGGCCTTTCTTCCTGAGGGTGATCCTCAGGTGCCTCTTGTGTAGGTTGTTCCTCTGGTAGTTGAGGAGCCTGAGGCAATTGTGGTGGTGCTGGCGGAGGCTGGACAGGCTCTCCTTGAAATGTGACTTCTACTGGGTACTCAAGTGTCTCCCCAGTAGGAATGGAAAGTGATGGAAATTGGATTGGTGGCCTCTGATTGTCCAGATCAGAGCGGGAAGGGAAAGTCTGTTCATCAAATGTAACATCTCGTGAGATGACGAACGACCGGCTATGTCTATCCCAAAGAGTATAACCTTTTGTATCAGGTTCATAGCCCACAAACACGACTTCCTTTGACTTAGGATCTAATTTGCGTCGGTTGTGTTCAGGTACATGATAATAGGCTTTGCAGCCAAAAACTTTAAAATGAGAGACATCTGGTACTGTACCATACCAGAGCTCATATGGAGTTTTCCACTTTGTAGAACGGATGGGAGTTCTGTTGTAGATGTAAACAGCGGTCATAACCGCTTGCTCCCAGAAGCCCAGGCTTAAACCTGCATCATGTAGCATACTAGTGCCCTTTTCCATGATGGTGTGATTAAATCGCTCAGCTCGTCCGTTTTGTTGTGGAGAGTGTGGCACAGTGAGTTTATGCTCAATTCCCGCTTCCAAAAGAAGGTTTTTAACCTCCTTGTTCACATATTCGCCCCCGCGATCAGAATGGAGACACTTTAGTTTATAGTGTTCCAACTGCCTTTCAGCCCATTGCCAGTAGTGCACAAAGGCACCTGAAAGCTGGTCTTTGGACTTTAGAGGAATCACAACCGCAATTCTGGTGTGATCATCGATAAAGGTGGCAAAATATTTGTTCCCCTGAATAGAGTTGCTCTGGAGGGGTCCAACTAAGTCGGAGTGAACAAGTTCAAGCGGCTGTGAAGCACGCTTATTGGAAGAAGGGAAAGGATGACGATGGCTCTTGCCTAGCTCACAGCCATGGTAGATACCAGTCTCCTCTGGGGAATTATTTATAATGAGTCCTTTACAGGAACTCTGAGCATATCTCTTCAGCGCTTCTTTGGACATATGTCCCATGCGCTTGTGCCAGGTCTCTAAGCTGGCCGATGCAGAGGCAGTGCTGACACCATATATGTGCTGCACTGAGAGCCAATAAAGGCCTCCAGCTTGAAAACCATCCGCTACTGGTTCAAAGTTATATTCGAGGGAAAAACTATTCCCATCGAACTTTGCCAGTGCTCCTTTCTTTGTTAATGTTGCTATAGAAAGGATTCTGTCTTGGGTGGAGGGGATGTGTAGAACATTCTCTAGGACTAGGTCCTTGGAATAAGAAGTTCTAAAAATCACAGAGCCCTTGCCAACGGCTTTGATGATGGTGCCATCAGCAATGGAGATGTCACTTGTGTGGGGTTCGTATGTATCGAAATCCTCACGTTCATATGTTGAATGTGAACTTGCTCCACTATCCAGAAGCCAAGTGTTGTTACACTTGCTTCCCATGACATAAAGACGAATTTGAGGGACCTCAGTCACCTCCTCTATTTTTCCGCTACCACTAATAGAAGTAGCTATTGGGGCCAAAAGGGCCCTTGGTACTGGCGGTGCTTTTAGGAGCCTTCTGGAGGTCTCCTGGTCCTCTGCAGTCGCCATGACATTGGTCAACTGCTTCTTTATCTGCCCCTCTTTGCCCTTACGGGCATTCTCTTGGTCCTTCTTCATCTTTTTGCAGTCCGGTTTTTTATGGCCGGGCTTTTGGCAGTAATAACATGTGGGCTCCGAGGAGCCACCTTGATTGGACGAAGAGGCGTGCTGCGGCTTGGACTGCCACTGCTTGCCTTTATTGTTGAATGATGAAGATGAATTTTTTACTGGGGCAGCCTTGTTTAAGGTCGCCGAAGGACCGTTGAGGCGACTCTCCTCATTAAGGAACCTCTGAACGAGGTCGTTGGGGACGAGTGCCGAGGGGGGACCATTGGCAAGTATTGTGCTGGCGATGGTGGAGAAGGACGGGGGGAGAGCATCTAATAAGATGAATGACAACTGCATGTCACTTATCGCCATCCCGTTCTCCGCAAGTGTGTTCCTCGTGTCCAGCATATGCTGGAGTTGAGGCAGGAAGGGCTGACCTTCCTGGAGCTTGGTGTTAGCAAGCCCAACCCACAGATTGAAGGTGGCCATAGAGCCAACCGCGCCGTACAAACTTTCCAAGTGAATGTACTTCTGATGCACCGTTGCATAGGTGATATCAGAAGACACCGCTGAGAATACTTCTGTGGTACAAAATAAAGTGATCATGCCCAAAAGGGCCTCCTCCTGCTTGTTCCAGAACGCAATTACTTCTGCGTCTGGGTTGGCGGGGTCGGCGTGAGCCGGGTCGTCGTGGGTGAGGTGGCGTTTGCAGCCATTCATCCTCATCAGCGCCACGAAGGTGGAGTTCCACTGAACCCAGTTGGTGCCGTCCAAACGATCCAATTTAATGGTAGGAGGGAAGACAACGGTGAACGCAGATGTCATGTTTGCGGCCATTGTAGATTTGAGATGTTATGTATCTGGTGCCGAGGAGCAGTCAGCACCAGTCCAGATCTTTGAAGGTATGGATACCCAATCACAGGAGCGCTATGCTACATAACACAGTTGTGTCATGCCTCAAAGTCGTGCGACTTTCTAGATAATCTAATATATAGGTATAATATATTATAGTGCCCTCGCCAGTTTTAAACTCTTCTAAGACCCGTAAGGGTAGTGAACCTATGGCGAAAGTCTAGGGGTCTTAAACCAAGGATAAGATGTCCGTTAAGACAGAGCTATAGGTCTCGCCATCTAGAGCTATGCTAGTTTCTCACTAGAGACTGATCATAAGGGATGCTTGTCAGAGAGGAGCCAACAGCGAATTCTTAGAAGTGTGGACAGGATCAACTCCTAGAACAACACAACTAATCGTCTGTGGAGTCTCTGAACCAGGCCATTAAGGGCCTTCAAGCATAAATAGTGCAACAGTGAGACGTCCTATGCAGCGAATCCTGCACAAAGGTGGCGAATACTTCCACTAGGAGAGGTCTGTGCAACTACTGTGTATATACTACTGTAGCAAGGCCTAGTTGTGCCAGACGACTGCACACAGTGGGTTTGACTATTAACCACTGGCAGACGCCTTAAAGGGACCCAGGTATTAACCGAGTATCCCCCAACCATTAACCAAGCCTATAGCTGCAAGGGTCTTCCCCTATTGGCCTAAAACTGGACAATGCCAGAAGATAAAGTAAGAAGTCTATATAGTGCGCACTGGAGGATCTTCAGGACGCTTCAGCTCACTTAAGAGCTCCCTCACGCCTGTCGATAGAACCCTATACAGGGCTAGCCAAAGTGACAGACTACTAGGGGCATAGCCCTTTTCGCCTTGGGTGTAGGGAGTGCCGAATAAAGGAATACATGCTCACTGAGTGGGAAAGAGACGATGTCGAAGATGGTGACAAGTCAAAGTGAGCAAAGGCACTGAGTTTAGATCTGGGGTATAAAAGAAGATAGACAGTCAGTTAGGACGCAGGGCCCATAACCTGTTGCGCAGATAGCAACTGACGTCTTAGGAGTTAGCAAAAAGCTATAAAGCAAACAGTTACTTCAGAGGTTGAAGGAACTCTCTATTACAATAGTAACACACCTATAAAGCAAACAGTTCTATACTAGAGTGTGAGCAAAGGTGAAAGAGAGTAAAGTAAAGTGGGGACTTACACTTCAGAGGTTGAAGGAACTCTGAAGTGTAAGAGCGGATACAGAGACCCTTATATACTACTTAGGGTGGTCTGTGCGCACATGGTCCGTGCACCCCTATACAGCATGTGCGTGTATCTGTAGTTGTAACTAAAAGACAACTATTGGTTGGAAACCAAATAGAACACCATACTGCCACATCAGCTGATCTAAATACAGCTACTACTGGTATCTTAATAATAAGAACAAAGGGATTACTATACATGGAACAAAGACAATAAAGATAGATAAAAATAGTCCATTCCCTTAAGGGGATCTATGTAGATACCGATAGTTACAGGATGACTCAATCATCCTTACAACACAAGAATCCGGATAACCGGTTCGTGTCAACAGAGCATTCACATTTGCGCCACGTTCGAATAAGAGCTCAGCAATCTCAAAATATCCAAAGCGCGATGCATAGTCCAATGCAGACATTTGGTCCCTATTGCGTGCGTTGAGGTCAGCATAGTGAGTAAGTAATAATCGCACGACTTCAAGTTGCCGCTCGCGTGACGCCTGATGCAGCGGGGTCCAGCCGTACTTGTCTCGGGAATTCACATTTGCTCCACGCTCAATCAACAATTTTGCCACCTCGAGTTGCCCAGAATTCGATGCCACGGACAATGCGGTCTGGCGAAGACTATCCTTTTCTTCGATGTCCAAACCGTGGTCGAGCAACAAACGTACAACGCCTATATCTCCATTTATTGACGCAGTGTGCACCGAAGGCTGCTCATTGTTAGAGGACTCGAAATTTGTTCCATGCAGTAGTGGTAACTGCACTACGTCTGGGGTCTGATTTTGTGGGTCGAGTGATTGCACGGTTGGATTCAACTCTCCATCCAAAGAGGTCACCGATCGGGATAGAAAGTTCGCAACCTCGAGTCTCTGATTGTTGTTAGCCAGGTCCAGAGGCGTTCTATCGTCGTTATCATGTATGTTGCGATCTGCACCGCATTCAAGTAGGAGCCTCAGGATGTCGAGATGGCCTTTGATTGCTGCTATATGCAAAGGAGTCTGACCGCTGTTGGAAGGAGAATCCACGTCTGCGCCATGTTGGATGATCAGTTTGGCCAAATTGACATAACCCTCTTGTGATGCCGAATGCAAAGGAGTCCAATTTCCGTTGTCTCTCGGGCTCACATCTGCGCCATGCTGAATAAGTAGTTCTGCCATATTGACATGACCTTCTTGCGATGCCCAATGCAAAGAAGTCCAACCGTCGTTGTCTCGAGCGTTCACATCTGTGCCATGCTGAATAAGGAGTTCTGCTATATGGACATGTCCACTAGCTGACGCTGAATCCAAAGGAGTCTGACCAATGCTGCTACGAGTGCCCATGTCTGCGCTATGTTGAATGAGCAATTCTGCCACCTTGACGTGGCCGTGTTGAGATGCCACATGCAAAGCAGTCTGACCGTCGTTGGTCAGAGAGCCCAGGTCTACGCTATGTTGAATGAGCAGTTCTGCGATATGTACATGACCCTGCCATGATGCTGTATACAAAGGAGTCCAACCGTCGTTGTCTCGAGAGCCCACGTCTGCGCCATGTTGGATGAGCAGTTCTGCTATCTTGATATGACCGCTTTGCGACGCTGAATGCAAAGGAGTCCAATCGTGGTTGTAATGGATGTTCACATCCGCTCCGCTTTCAATTAATAACTGAACCACATCCAGATGCCCACAGTGTGCTGCTCCGTGTAGTGGAGTATCACCCTTTTTGTCCTGGGCGTTCACATCCGCCCCCCACTGCAGTAGTAGACGCGACACCCCTATTTCTCCTGAAAAGGATGATGCTATTAACGGAGTGTCGCCCAAGGTGCTTCGTAGGTTAACATCGGCATTGTTCTCGAGTAACAACCTCACAATTTCAATGTGTCCGCTCTCCGATGCTTGGTGGAGTGGACTCATGTTGTTCTTGTCTAAGATATTTACATCCGCGCCTCGCTGAATAAGTGACAAAGCAATGTCGATGTCATCCTTGATAAATGCGGCGAACAACGGAGTCTCGTGATACCCTCCCCTATCGTCGACATCTCCTGGGTAACTGGCGATCAAGTGTTCTACCAGCTGGCGGAAACCACAAAGTACAGCGTAATATAACGGCGCTGCCTCAGGTCGTTCTGGGTGCACCGTAGGCATCTCCCCTCTCCAGGGGTCATCCATATCGTATATCCAGACCCATGCGGAGAAGTGTGGCTTGTCGGGATCAAAAAGGTGTTCCATGGCAACTTGAATGGACGATGATACGCCTTCGAACTGGCCATGCTCGACCCAATGTTGGGCAGCGTAGCCGGAGAATGGAAAGTTCGTGATGCTGTCTTTGTCGATCTGATCGTCAAGCTCGAGCAAAACACTGAGGGAAGCTTGGGCGAGAATGATATGTGCGGAGTGGGGAACGATGTGATAGCCAGAAAGACCGTCCATTGCGGTGGAAAGGCGATCTGACGTCAGAAATTCCTTTACTGAGAAATGAGAAAATTGGACGACTTGAGACCCGTCAACATCGACAACGCTGATGAGGTTAGAGCAGACAGAGAGAACAGCTTCCTCCGCATCGCCTAGTCGCCAGTCAGGGCTGAACCTGGGAAGTGCGCCTACATCGAACCGAACCGCCAAAATATCGGCAAGCTCCCCCACGCGAAGTGGTCTAATTGATACGGCGAGGCATTGGAAGAGACGCTCCGCATACTGTCGCATCTGTTCATTAATCGCCAGCAGCGCGCGTTCATAGGTTTCGTCTAAGGTCTTCGGCATATTATTCAAAGAGCTTCGGATGTCCACAGGTAAGGTCCACCGCAGGACTTCCAATTGACAGAAAACCCATCGAAACCTGTGGAAAGTATTTATTGGGCAAATGTTTCAGTGAAATATGACGGGCGGTCACTTACATCCCATCCGCTTTATCTGAGAGGGTATCGATCACCAACTGTTTATCTCCATTTCTCCATCTTCGCATCCTCTTATCGGCGTGCACAACCGCCTCGATGTATGCAGAAATGTCCTCCTTTTGCCCACTTTCGTCGTGAAGGGACATACATAATGGCGTCAATGGTTCAAGAGTGGTTCTAATGTCGATCTCCGGCCGACTGGACGTACATATGTGCAAATTTGGAAGGTTTAGCTCCACAAGATTCTCTAGAAACGTTAGCACCTGTTCACGCGCGGTTGGCATCCCGGAGATGTTGGGGCACTCGTCTAGAGCATCAATAATGATGTACATCGCAGGCTGTCCTGGCACTTCGAGCATTTCCACGAGACATTCCGAGAGTGCATCTTCCGAAGGTTCCTCTGTGCCTCCAGCGTGTTCCGAATATAAACGGGACAAAATTTGATAGCAAGGATCGGACATGGCACTGAGTTGGAAGACAAGAGAGGAGAGGAGACCGCGCAAGTTTTGCTTCTCGGCGTCCCTAAAATCAAAATAAAAGTAAGCCATTGATGCTAATCCGGCTTTGCGTTTGGTGTCAATTTTTCGGACGATTGAAGAGCTAATAGAGAGGGTGAATGACCATAGACGGAGGTAGCGAGACAATACCTACAGCAAAATGCTCTTCCCGGAACCCGCTAAATGATGTGGAAGGGATTAGGATCGCCGCAAAGCTAATGTTGAAAACGCACGCTTTCCATGGATCCACAGAAGGGAGCCCTTTGTGTTCCATTCGCCAAAGACGCTTCCATGGAAGAACCACGTGGCGGTTCCGTCTTGATGGATCTTGCATCCAATATTGTAATTTTTCGACGGATCTGGAGGACAGAGCCAACTTTTGGAGTCCTTCTGCATCTGGTCACCTGGAATTCGTATTAGCAGTCGAGAATGGGAGCAAAACTGATCACGAACGTCTCATCTTGTTTATATCACTCGCCATTTGTTGCATCGTGTCTATCGTCGTGGTCAGCTCACTGATTTGGGAACGATGTCAAAGCACACCTAGAGCGTTCAGGATGCCGTCCGTTGACGCTTTACCGTCTGTTATCAAGACAATACCTAAGTTCTGCGCCAGTAACGAGCCAAACAAAATTTGCGTACCATTCATGACTACTTTCACGTTATTCATTAGTCCGTGGACCACTTCTAAAGTCTGCGCAACGGTCATCCGGCCCTCCTCCTGGGTGAGACGGTCAAGCCTTTGTAGCACCGCCTCGATCTCTCTTTCTCCTAGCAATTTCTTTGCGAACTTCTCTATACCAAGTTGAGCCATCGCGCATTGGAGATGACGGTCTACTTACTGAATCTGCCTTGTTTGATTTGCTTGGTAGCGAGGGCAAATACTGAGAGTAGCTCGACCATGATCTTGACGATTATATCCGTCATCGAAGGGGTCATCGGGACATCGGTGTAGATGCGAAGGCGCTTCAGGAAGTTCCCAATGCACTCAAACAAGTCAACAAGCGCATCGTAGCCCGAGGTGACGCCATTGGCTGCCTGGGGCATCCGAGTTAGGAATATGTTGGCGAAGATTGTCAAAGGATACGCACCGTGATTAGAACATCCACGCCGGCAAAGATCGCCTGTGCTGGTTGGAACTGCACCTGGCAGTCAAACTATGAGAAGACCAAAAGGGAAAAATAGTAATTGCAGTTCATTCAACTTACAGCTTGGCCAAGAACGCCAGAAAGCGAATGGACAACCTGAACTACTGGGCTAAGCCAGTTGATCAACTTGCGATTTCCATCCCGATATACTTTGAATGCATTTGCCTTCTCTTCAAGTAGCTTAAGGACGCTATCTGGAGAATCTCCGCCGTGGAGATCGTCGATCAAAGGGTGCTTGTCGAGTTCTATTCCTATCTGCTCGCAGTAGTTGGCGAGAGCTGTATCAAGGATCGCTTGAAACGATGAAACGGGCATCTCCCGGAAGGAGTTCTTCGAAGATACCAAGTTGGTGGATACGTTGGTGGTTGTGCGAGGGGCTGGTGGGAAGGCTCACAGTGTTCACTACCGCCAGAGGTGGCGGGTGGCCTCGTGCAACTCTCGTGCATCAATCCCAAACCGGCGGGAGCCGGGCCGTGCAGGCTACATTGATAACTCGGTGATAACACTCCGATAACCCACTTATCTTTACTAGGTCACGAGCGCGACACCCGAGGCTGGTCAAAATACTCTTTGTAGTGGCATTGTTACGGAGAGTCATATCGTGAGCGCATAGGTAAAGGACTGGAAACTAAAATCCAGTTGATCTTTTTGAAAAGGTAGTCATAAAAGCTCTCCCCTCCCTCGCAGTCGTCACTCGTGCGCTTCTTTGGAAGCCTGCCGCGGCGGCGACGAGGCAGCATCCTGTGCGCAGGAGAACGCGATGGCGACGTCCAGAAGCGCATCACGCATGGTGCGACGTCTCATCATCGTTCCCCAGAGACAGCGCCTCTGTCACCTGCTTGCGATCGCTTGCCCCACCTCCTGGGTCAGTACCTGAGCCGACGGCGGAGCTAGTCTCCGCCTCTGCGTCCGCGTCCGAGGCGATGCCTGAGAGCGGGCCGGGCCGGGCTCGCTGGAGGTGGGAATACGCAGGGAGCTCGAGATCCGATGTGAAGTCAGCCTCTGAGAGTACGTCTGACGCATCGTCGATTGGCTGGACGTCTGAGAACGACGAGTGCCGGCCGGAGTCGTGAGATGAAAGCGAAGGAAAATCGAGGCCTGTCGGGGGCGGCGTTGCGAGTGTCGCGCACGCAACTGGGTCCGGGAGTCATGTTCAGGCGCGGTATATGCATGAGGTGGTGAGTGGGCGTGTCCTTGCCTGAAAAAAGAAAAACGACTGGTGTCAGCACGGTGGGCGAGACAAGGCAGACAGAAACGGACGCACTCAAGCCGACGACGCTGTGGTAGCGCGCAAAGCAATCTACGACGCACCACGCCCACATGTCGTCCGCAATCCACTAGACCAGCCTTTGCGCGCTGCGACTCCGTCTCACCGACGCCCTCCTCACCAGCCACGGCGCGCCCTGGGACCTGGTGTCCTCTATCTGGCGCCGGGATTCAGCACGACCGCCACCTCGCCAAGCCTACGCGTTAGCTCGTCTTCAACGCCCCCGACCAGTGCCTCCGCGCGGGCGTCGGGGCGTCGGAGCGCTTTGCACATACTGCGCGAGGAGAGGCTGAACTGCCCCGCGCTGCTCGCATTGGCGTCCTATAAGGGTGGTACGCTCGCGCGGAGCGGCGTCCTGCGTGAGAGATGACGGGAGGGGAGGGGAACGTGGTCGGGATGGGCAAGGCGTGCTCGAGATAGCGCTCTGACGGCGTCGCGATGAGTTTTCCGTGAAGCGGGCTATACGTATATATGCGGGGTCGTCATGTCAAGAACCCAAAACGTGGATTGTTTCAACAAAGCGTACCGTTCACCTGTCTTCGTACCCAACGCTTCCCCTCGGTTTGTCTTTCCGACACCAGACCTCCTTCGTTTGAGCTTGAGCTGACCCTGGATGACCAGTTAATTCGACAAGGTGAGCGTATTAACTAGTCCATCCAGGTTGACGAAGGATGAATGGGATGGAAAACTCGAGTACTTTGACTCCTAGCTCCGACTATCTACGGTGTCTGTGAGTAGACGCCACCTATGCGACAGGTATCGTAGAAGCGGGACAACACCAAGTCTCTTACCCAACTAAGCAGTGCTCTCCATGGCACCTACAATAGGAGCAGAGCGGGATCCGGATGGGGTGGTCTGGGTTCAATTCTCTTCGTTAAAGGAGATGTGACATGGTTGACATAGGCCGGGTTCTGTTTTCAATGACGGACCTCAAGCCGAAGTGGGACAGATGCAGCTGGTCCGGCTGGTCCTACTGTGACAAGAATTTCCATATTCCAAGCCGGGAGCGTGGCAGTGTATAGGGAATGCTCCTGGAGCCTTAGTGGACGTTGTGATAGTGGGGAGAGTGAGCTAGGATAGTATCGCAGTGGCGGTCAGAGTGGCGGTGCATTCATAATCGGGTGAATGGGTGGTGTAGATGCAGACGGAGGCGAGGAAAAAGAGGACGAAAGGTGGGTGGGTGGTGAGCAGGTAAAGGTAGGTAGTAGACAGCACACACATGTATTGTCTCCTTAGATTTGATCTTCTCAGCTGTGTGAGGATACCGCATTGAAGTTTGTAGCAAATATCTTGAACTGGCAGATGCCGAGCCTTCGCTCTTAGTCTTGCTTACCTTCACCGTGACTGCTTCGCCATCCATGTTACCTCCGATGAGCGCGCTTCTACCCCACAATTGGTCCGACAACTTCTCCATAGGCTATGCTTATTTATCATCTCTGCAAACTTGAAGCCTCTGATCGTGGCTTGCTACTATTATGGAACACATCACGAGCTGAGAGTGTGTTTTTTTGGAATTGGTTTGAACTCCTTTTACGAAAGTGCTTCAGGAGCTAGAAACTCGACTAAGAGGTCAAATCATGCGTGCTGGGCCGCTGCTGGCCGCTGTCAGTTGGGATATAGCTGCATGTGACGTAGCTGAGAAGCTGCGGATCTCAGGCTGGTCCCATCGCGGCTGCCTCGATGACTGCATGCGCCCACTAGCAAAGGTCCGGAAAAATTGTCCTGGGTGCTGCAGCTCCCCTTAGGTCTTGTCAAAGATCGGTGGAGTGCTCATTACATCCTGGAGCGGCGGTTTTTCTTTGTGCTAACACACTCCATCAAACCGCATCGCCCTCTCCCAACCAATTTTGCGGGGTACCAGGGTCTAACGTCCAACGAGGCCGCGTACGCCACTGTGTTCACAGTGCCGCATGGCCCTCTCCAAGACATTCCTGCCACGAAGATCTGGAGGGACTGTGTCGTAGGTCCCTTGACTGGCCCCTCGGCAACAGTTGCTTTGATCAGTGGGATGTTTTTGGGAAAACGGACACAGACGCTTATCGTGTACCAAGACTATGGTGGTACCGTTAAAGCAAGGGGAGGGACCAATTCATTTCCATGACCTCTTCGTATCCAACTTTCCGGATCTGTGTTCCCTTTCGTCTTTTGGACGAGCCCACTATTGTATCTGACACTGGAAATGTACTCCCTCTGTTGATGCCGAGAGGGGATTGAATCCGACCCCTTCATTGTCGGCGGGAGTACTGTGTGTCACAGTCCACAGTCAAGACGAATATACCAAAACGCATGCTCCGACCTAGACCGGTGACCGGCACAAACAGCGCTGTTGTTTGTAATTTGGGATGCCATATAATATACACTACATGACTTTACAGTACGAAGATAACCCCTGTTGGTGACCGCCGGGTTCTCAACAAAAAGTATCCTTCAGTTTGTATAGGACATCAAGTCACACATGAAGTAACAACCATCAAGCATACAAGCCAGGCCGAGTCAACAGAATGAGAACGCAAACATTGGCAACTCACGATGAGTCCATAGCGCGACACTTACTGGCGATTCTTGGGCCTAGTCATACCAGACAAGAAAGGAGATTCAGTAGACGACATTTCGCAGATGACTTTGAACTACCTTTCACAAGCACCTTGGCTTTGACAATAACTCTGCAATCCTGCCCTGCCCACTCGCCAATGCTTCCTGTCTTGGAGTCCGCCCAAACTCGTTTCGAACATCCACATTTGCGCCGCGTTCGAATAAGAGCTCAGCAATCTCAAAATATCCATAGCGCGATGCATAGTCCAATGCCGACATCTGGTCCCTATTGCGTACGTTCAGGTCGGCATTGTGATTAAGTAATAATCGCACGACTTCTAGCTGCCCATTTCGAGACGCCCGAAGCAGCGGGGTCCAACCGCTCTTGTCTCTGGAATTTGCATTCGCTCCACGCTCAATCAATAATTTTGCCACCTCGAGTTGCCCAGAATTCGACGCCACGGACAACGCGGTCTGGCGAAGACTATCCTTTTCTTCGATGTCCAAACCATGGTCAAGTAACGAACGTACAACGTCAACATTTTCATTTCTTGATGCAGTGTGCACCGAAGGTTGGTAATTGTTACTAGAGGACCCCAAATTCGTTCCACGCGATAGTGGTAACTGCACTACGTCTGGGGTCTGATTTTGTGGGTCGAGTGATGGATTCAACTCTCCATCCAAAGAGGTCACCGATCGGGATAGAAAATTTGCAACCTCGAGTCTCTGATTGTCGATGGCCAGTTCGAGAGGCGTTCTATTGTTGTCATCATGTACATTATGATCTGCACCGTGTTCAAGTAGGAGCCTCAGGATATCGAGATGACCTTTGATTGCTGCTTTATGCAAAGGAGTCTGACCGCTGTTAGAAAGAGAATCCACGTCTGCTCCCTGTTGGATGATCAGTTTGGCCAGATTGACATAACCCTCTTGTGATGCCCAATGCAAAGGAGTCCAATTTCCGTTGTCTCGGGAGTTCACATCTGCGCCATGCTGAATAAGTAGTTCTACCATGTTAATATGACCTTCTTGCGATGCCCAATGCAAAGAGGTCCAACCGTCGTTGTCTCGAGAGTTCACATCTACGCCATGTTGAATAAAGAGTTCTGCTACATGGACATGACCGCTAGCTGACGCTGAATCCAAAGGAGTCTGACCACCACTGTTACGAGTGCCCATGTCTACGCCATGTTGGAAGAGTAATTCTGCCACCTTGACGTGACCGTGTTGCGATGCAAGATGCAAAGCATTCTGACTGTCGTTGGTCAGAAAGCCCATGTCCACTCCATGCTTAATGAGCAGTTCTGCTATATGGACATGACCCTGCCATGATGCCGAATGCAAGGGAGTCCAATTGTAGTCATTTCGGGAGTTCACATCTGCGCCATGCTGAATAAGTAGTTCTGCCATATTAACATGACCTTCTTGCGATGCCCAATGCAAAGAAGTCCAACTATCGTTGTCTCGAGAGTTCACATCTACGCCATGTTGAATAAGGAGTTCTGCTATGTGGACATGACCCCTAGCAGACGCTGAATCTAAAGGAGTCTGACCAACACTGTTACGAGTGCCCATGTCTGCGCCATGTTGAATGAGGAATTCTGCCACCTTGACGTGACCGAATTGCGATGCAACATGCAAAGCATCTCGACTGTCGTTGGTCAGAGAGCCCATGTCTACTCCATGCTGAATGAGCAGTTCTGCTATATGGACATGACCCTGCCGTGATGCCGCATGCAAAGGAGTCCAACCGGAGTTTTCTCGAGAGCGCACATCTGCGCCATGTTGAATGAGCAGTTCTGCGACATGGACATGACCCTGCTTTGATGCCATATGCAAAGGAGTCCAACTGGTGTTTGATCGGGAGCCCACGTCTGCGCCATGTTGAATGAGCAGTTCTGCTATCTCGATATGACCGCATTGCGACGCAAAATACAAAGGAGTCCGACCGTCGTTGTAACGAATGCCCACATCGGCGCCGCTGTCAATCAGTAACTGAACTACATCCAGATGTCCACTTTCTGCTGCTCCGAGTAGAGGAGAATGACCCTCTTTGTCCTGGGAGTTCACATCCGCCCCCCACTGCAGTAGTAGACGCGACAGCCCCATTTCTCCTGCATAGGAAGACGCTAATAACGGAGTGTCGCCCAATGTGCTTCGTAGGTTGACATCGGCATTGTTCTCGAGTAACAACCTCGCAATGTCAATGCGTCCGCTTTCCGATGCTTGGTGGAGTGGACTCATGTTGTTCTTGTCTAAGATATTTACATCTGCGCCTCGCTGAATAAGTGACAATGCAATGTCCATGTTATCCTTGATGAACGCAGCGAACAATGGAGTCTCGTGATACCCTCCCTAGCGTCGACATCTCCTGGGTAACTAGCGATCAAGTGTTCTACCAGCTGACGGAAACCACAAAGTACAGCGTAATATAACGGCGCTGCCTCAGGTCGTTCTGGGTGCACCGTAGGCATCTCTCCTCTCCAGGGGTCATCCATGTCGTATATCCAGACCCAAGCGGAGAAGTGTGGTTTGTCAGGATTGAAAAGGTGTTCCATGGCAACTTGAATGGCTGATGATACACCTTCAAACTGGCCATGCCCACCCAATGGTGGGCAGCGTAGCCGGAGAATGGAAAGTTCGTGATGCTCTCTTTGTCAATGTGCTCGTCAAGCTCCAGCAAGACACTGAGGGAAGCTTGGGCGAGGATGGTATGAGCGGAGTGGGGAATGATGTGATAGCCAGAAAGATCCTCCATTCCAGTGGCAAGGCGATCTGACGTGAGGAATTCCTTTACTGAAAAATGAGAAAATTGGACAATTTGAGACCCATCAACATCAACGACGCTGATGAGGTTAGAGCAGACAGAGAGAACAGCTTCTTCCGCATCGCCTAGTCGCCAATCGGAGCTGAACCTGGGAAGTGCGCCTGCGTCGAACCGAACCGCCAAAATATCGGCAAGCTCCTCCACGCGAAGTGGTCTAATTGATACGCGAGGCATTGGAAGAGACGCCGCTCATACTGTCGCATCTGTACATTAATCGCCAGCAGCGCGCGTTCATATGTTTCGTCCAACGTCTTCGGCATACTATTCAAAGAGCTTCGGATATCCACAGGTAAGGTCCAACGCAGGACTTCCAATTGGCAGAAAACCCATCGAAACCTGTGGACAGTATTTATTAGGCAGATGCTTCAGTGAAATATGAATGGTGGTTACTTACATCCCATCCGCCTTCTCTGAGAGGGTACTGATCACCAACTGTTTATCTCCATTTCTCCATCTCCGCATCCTCTGATCGGCATGCACGACCGCCTTGATGTATGAGGAAATGTCTTCCTTTTGCCCACTTTCATCGTGAAGGGACATACGCAACGGCGTCAAGGGTTCAAGAGTGTTTCGAATATCGATCTCCGGCCGACTGGACGCACATATGCGCACATTTGGAAGGTTTAGCCCAACAAGATGATCTAGAAATGTTAGTACCTTTTCACGCGCGGTCGGTATCCCGGAGATGTTGGGGCATTCATCGAGGGCGTCAATAATGATGTACATCGCAGGCTGTCCTGGCACTTGGAGCATTTCCACAAGACACTCCGAGAGCGCATTTTCCGAAGGTTCCTGTGTGCCTCCAGCGTGTTCCGAATGCAAACGGGACAAAAGTTGATAGCAGGATCAGACTTGGCGCTGAGTTGGAAAACCAGAGACGAGAGGAGACCGCGCAAGTTTTGCTTCTCGGCGTCCCTAAAATCAAAATAAAAGTAAGCCATCAATGCTAATCCGGCCTTGCATTTGTATCGATTTTTCTGATGATTGAAGAACTAGTAGAGGGCGTGAATAACTTTAGAGGGAGGTAATGAGACGAGACCTACAGCAAAATGCTCTTTCCAGATCCCGCTACGTGATGAAGAAGAAATTAGAGTCGTTGCAACGGTAATGTTAAGAACGCACGCTTTCCATGGATCCACAAAAGGGAGCACTTTGTGTTCCACCCATCGAAGGCGCTTCCTAGGAATAACCACGTGGCAGTCCCATCTTGATGAGCGGTGCATCCAATGTTGTAATTTTTCGACGGATCTGGAGGGCACAGCCAATGTTTAGAGGTCATTTGCATCTGGTCGCCTGCAACTCATCTTAGTACCAGAAGTGGGAGCATAGCTGATAACGAACGTCTCATCTTGTTTATATCGCTCACCATTTGCTGCATGGTATCTATTATTGTGGCCAAGGGTCAGCTCGCTCAACACTTATTTGAGGACGCAATCAGAACATACCTAGAGCCGACCGGATGCCGTCCGTTGTTGCTTTCCCGTCTAGTACCAAGACAACACCTTAGTTGCGCACCAGTACCATCCAAGGATACTTTGCGTACCATTCATGACGACCTTCACATTATTCATAAGTCCGTGGACCACTTCTAGCGTCTGCGCAACAGTCATCCGGCCTTCCTCCTGGGTGAGACGGTCAAGCCTCTGTAACACGGCCTCGATCTCGCTCTCTCCTAGCAGCTTCTTCGCGAATTTCTCTATACTATGTTGAGCGATCGTGTGTTGAAGAGGAAGATCCACTTACTGAATCTTCCCTGTTTAATTTGCTTGGTAGCGAGGGCAAACACAGAGAGTAACTCGACCATGATCTTGACGATTATATCCGTCATCGAAGGGGTCATCGGGACATCGGTGTAGATGCGAAGACGCTTCAGGAAGTTCCCAATGCACTCAAACAAGTCAACAAGCGCATCGTAGCTCGAGGTGATACCATCGGCTGCCTGGGGCAGGCGAGTTAGGAATATGTTGGTGAAGGGTGTCAATGGGTACACACCGTGATTAGAACGTCCACGCCGGCAAAGATCGCCTGTGCTGGTTGGAACGGCACCTGGCAGCCGAACGATGAGCCGGTCAAGAAGGAAAAATAATGATTGCAGTTCATTCAACTTACAGCTTGGCCAAGAACGCCAGAAAGCGTATGGACAACCTGAACTACAGGGCTGATCCAGTTGATCAACTTGCGATTTCCATCCCGATATACTTTGAATGCGTTTGCCTTCTCTTCAAGTAGCTTAAGGACGTTATCGGGAGAATCTCTGCCGCGGAGATCGTCGATAAAAGGGTGCTTGTCGAGTTCTATTCCTATCTGCTCGCAGTAGTCGGCGAGAGCTGTATCAAGGATCACTTGAAACGATGCAACAGGCATCGTCTGAACGGAGACCTTCGACGATACCAAGTTGGTGGATACGGTGGTAGTCGTGCGAGGGGCAGGTGGGAAGGCTCACAGCATTCACAAGCGCCAGAGGTGGCGGTATCAATCCGGTGGGAGCCGGGCCGCGTAGTTATTACTTTGGTGATAACAGTTCGATAACCCACTTATAATACTAGGTCACGAGCGCGAAATATCGGCACTTGCTGTTACTTACACCCTATCGCTCTAGCACCCAAGGCTGGTCAAAATACTCTTTCTAGTGGCATCGTTACGGAGAGTCGTATCGTGAGCGTGGAGGTGAAAGACTGGAAACTAAATATCCATATTCGAAAAAGTAGTCGTAATAGCTCTCCTTTCTCTCGTCGTCATCACTCGTGCGCTTCTTTGGAACCCTGCCCAGGCAGCGACGACGCAGCATCTTGCACGCAGTAAAACGCGATGGTGAAGACCAGGAGCGACCTCATCGTGGCCTGCGTGCGGTACGCGGCATTGCGGCGTCTCGTCGTCGTTCGCCGGAGACAGCGCCGCGATCACCCGCTTGAGATCGCCAGTCGGTACCCGAGCCGAAGGCAGAGCCAATCCTCTCCGCCTTTGCGTCCGCGTCCGAGGCGATGCCTGAGAGTGGGGTAAGCAGGGCTCGCTGGAGGTGGGGATGCGCGGGGAGCTTGGGGTCCGATGCTAAGTCAGCCTCTGAGAGTACGCCCGACGCACCATCGATGGACTGGACATCTACGAGAGACGATTTCAGGCCAGAGTCGTGCGACGAGAGCGAGGAGCAGTCGAGATCTGTCGGGGGCGGCGTTGCGAGTGTTGCGCACGTGGCTGGGTGTAGTCGCGTCACGTTCAGGCGCAGTATATGCATGAGATAGCGAGATGGCGAGTCCTTACCTGCGACCCAACAAACAAAAAAACCGGCTGGGAGTCAGTACGGTACACGGAGCGAGGCAGTTGAGACGCGAGCACACTGAAGCTGATTATGCTGTGGTAACGCGCAAGGCAATGCAGGACGTACCGCGCCAACGTGTCATTCTCGATCCACCAGACGAATCGCTGCGGGCTACGCTCGTCATCACGGATGCCCTCCTCGCACGGACTGGTGGCTGCTGTCTGGAGTCGGTGCGACTATGCCCGGACAGCGCGTCAGGTCGTCCTCGACGCCGCGGACGAGTGCATCCGTGTGGGCGCTGGAGCGCCGGCGCGAAGGGAGAGGCTGAACTGCCCCGCGCTGCGCGGGAGATACGATGGGAGGGGATGGGGAACGTGGTCTGGAGGGCGGGCAGGGCAGGTTCGAGATCGCGCGTTGATGCGTCGCGAGGTGTGGGTTGTCCATGGAGCGGGCTATACGTACATATGATATGTGGGGTCATCGTGTCTCCATTCTTTCGGACCCAAGGCTTCCCTCGTTTTTGTCCCGATGTCAGACTTCCTTCGCTTGAGCTGGTCCCAGCACCAGGTGTCCGGTTGATTCGACAAAATGAGCACATCAACTAGTGAGTCTAGTATGGCGACGGATGGATTGAATGGATCAACCCAGTCACGAGTACTTGGCCCCCAACCGGCCCCGATTGCCTAAAGTGTCCTGTGAGTAGATACCCATGAGATAGGTAAGGTGGAAGCATGGCAACACCAAGCTTCGTACTACCGTTACTCAACTGCACCTTGCCAATTTAAGCCGTGCTCTCCATGGCACCTACCGTGCGGCCAAAGAAGATTCCAGATGTGGTATTCTGGATTCGGTATCCTTTGCTAGAGGAAATGACGTAGGTCGGGTTCTCTTTCATAGGCGGCCGGCAAGCCGAAGTGGGACTGGTGCAGCTGAGACGGTTGTGACGGCTGTGGCAAGAACTCGCATGTTCCAAGCCGTGAGCGGGGCAATTTATAGGGAATACATTTGGAGCCGGCATGGGTTCGGTCAGTGGGGGGAGTGAGCTAGGATAATATCGTAGTGGTGGACAGAGTGGCACATGCGTTCAGAAAACGGATGAATGGATGGTGTAGATGCAGACGGAAGCGAGGAAAATGAGGACGAAGGGAGGGTGGGTGCTGAGCAAAGAAGGTAGGTAGAGGACGGCATACACACGTTTTGTCTCCTTAGATATGACCTTCTCTACTTTGTACGTTTATCACTCTACCGTCTCAGTTTCCCTAGGCTCGCGCTGCGAAAGGCGACCTCTGCCGAAGTACTGAAGTGGGCAAGTTGTGAGCGTGTGGTCCCGGTAGAACAGTGTATGCTGCAGTCGCCTTGGGGTAGAATAGCTGCTGGGCGGAGGGACCGAGGGTCAGCAGGCACAGGCGATCAGAAATGTGGTGTACCACTGGCGAGGACGATTGCAATTGACATCGACGACTCACCCTGCAAGGTGGCAAAAAGCCCGATCTGCACGAAATTGCGCAAGGGCTCCTAGGAACGACGAAAGCGGGAGTGGGAAATTTGGTGATGATCGATAATGGGTGATTCATAACCTTGCTACGTGGTAGCCCTCAGAGGTCTTGACCAAGGTCTTGCCGCCCCATGATTTTTCAGAAGAACATGGGGGGATGGAAAGGAGAAACGAGGGCTCACGGGATCCCGAACTGCACGGAAAGATTCTCGGCGATTTCGATGATAGATGAATGCGACGGGGATGGTTATCGCAGTGAGGTTTGTAGCAAATATCTTGAAGCACCGCCCTATCTAGTATCTACGAGCCCCGAGTGACTTAGAGCCAACCAAAGTGCTCGAAGTCCTGCGCGTGCGCTCGTACTCAGGCCATTGCGGCGTTGTTGCATGTTCCATAAGTAGAACCCGGCTCTCCTTTCTAGTAAGCCGAAGGTCATTCGGCGCTAGAATCGGTGCAAGAATCGGCGAAAGGCGGCGCCCAATTCTCGAATCGACCCCGCGCCAAACGAACTGGCAAATGCCGAGGCTTCGCTCTACCCTCATTTTGTCTTGCGCGCCTTCCCCATTCAAGCTCCCTCCAGTGAGCGTGCTTCCACCATGCATAGATCCGACAATTTTCCCGTAGGGTATTCGGTGAACACAAATTTTGAAGCCTCTGAAGTCTGAGCGTGACTTGCTGTTGGGAAGGATACAGGCTGAGAGTTGTGTTTGTCACCAGGAATTGGTTCGATCTTCTCTTTATTAGCGCTTCGAGAGCCTGACACCCTTAACTGAGGTGAACCGGTCGAGAGGTCAAGTCATGCTGGTAAGTTACTCTATCGCGGCACTAGCTACTTTCGTGTAACTATTACAGTGGGATATAGTTGCACGTGTCGCAGTTGTATATCGTGCTCCAGAACTCCCAAAATGCCGCGGATCAGATCCCATCGCAGTTACCTCGATGACTGTAGGCACCCAAAGGTCCAGGAAGGTTGGCCCAGGTCTCGCACGTCCTCGTGGATCTTTCTGTCAAAGATCGATGGAGTGTTCATTACGTCCTGGAGCGGCGCGGTTTTCTTTTTGTGCCAAGAGACTATCAAACCGTATCGCCGTCTCCAGACTAATTTTGTGGGATACCAGGGTTCAACGATCAACGTCTAACGAGGCTGCGCACGCCACTGTCTTCCCAGTGTCGCATGGCCCTCTCAGAGACATTTCTACCACCAAGATCTGGAGGAGCTGTGGTCCCTTGACTGGCCCTCGACAGCAGTCGCTTTGATTAGTGGGGTTTTTGTGGGAAAGCGGTTGCGGAGGTTTATCGTGTACCGAGATTACAGAAGCACTTTTAAAGCAAGGAGAGGGTCCAATTGAGTTCCATGACCACCTCGTACCCAATTTTCCGGATCTGTGTTCCCTTTCAACTTCTGGGCGCACCGACTTTCGTATCTCTGACCCCGGAAATGTGCTCCTTTTTTTGATGCTGAGAAGGGGACTGAATCCGACCACGTCATCGCCAGCGGGAGTGCCGTGCCAAGACGAATATAACAAAGCCCATGCTCCAACCTAGACTGGTGATCGATACAGACTGAGGTGATGTTTCCATTTCCGAATGCCATACAATCTCGCTTTTTCCTAAAATGCTAAGATAATTCCTGGTCCCAATGTGTTCTTAAGTACAGTATTGTACATACATGATTTCGAGTCGCATATGAAGCAACATATCGAGTTACGTGCACGCTAGTCACACAGGAAAATGCTCTGAGCGGCCCTGGAGTGGCCAGAGTACAGTATATCCATTTTGGAAGGCAATTATATAATTTCAAAAATTAGCAGTCACCAGGAATAAGGCTCATTGATTCGGCAAGTGGATCTGGATTTCGGAGTTTGGAATCCCGTGTGTGATTCCGGAAAAGGACCTGCTCACTCGCTTTCCATATGACTGGAAATTGCGATGTCGGTTGAGATGTGTGTTTATCACTTCTCCCGTGATACCTACTTCTCGCACATCCCGTTACAGCACCTTCTCTCTCGCGATACATCGGACTTCCATATACATCACAAGTCTAGACCCTCAAGCTTCAAACGTGGATGTCCTCGTGAATGAAGGCAACGCTCTCCTTACACATACCGATCGATAGTCACTCCACCTTCTTTTCACTAATACTAAGACCCCGTGCATACCTAGTACGACTCCGAGTATACTGTACTAAGAAGGATGTCTTCGCTTCTGCGCGGCCTTTTGAAATGCTCCCACGTCAACGTCAACAGTCTCAGTGACCTTGCGTCAGCCTTCAACCACTCTTAAACGTGGAACACTTTCCATGTCCCTCACTTCGACGCCCCACCCCCTCCTCATCGAACCGAAGCTCAAAGTTCCAACAGTCTGATACTACAGTAACGCCAAATTTCTCTCTTGTGCTCGCACCTGTCTACAAGAATGTCGGTACCGGATGGTGTCTATGGGACTGTCTGTACTTGGGACCAGTATCAAAATTCGACCAATTTACATCCAAGCGAGACCAACCCCAGTATAACGTGCTTGACGCATGGCCAGGGCATCGGCTTGACTGTAAGCACTCTCTAGTCTGTCGCAAGGTTTAACGGGCCAGACGAACATCACATGCAGGTGGTAGCAGAGGCATCGCTCCTGAGTCTCTTTGCTGTAGTCTTAATTTTTGTTTTGATTGGCGTACGTCCAAACTGTCCCATCATGGCTTGTCCACCTTGACAAGAGCCGTGCAGAGAAATGTGTTACGTTACAGAAAGGCCCTTCCAAGTGACGGCTGGAAGTTTCTGCAGGGGCCTGCTGACATTTACATGGTCCGTGCGATATTTTCACAGCCTCGCAAATATCATCTTAGTTGTGTGACAGCTCTCCCTTTTTGTATACGATATCCTGCAAGCCTTGGGCGGTATCCTCAACATTCGATGGGCCCACAACGGGATCGTCACGACGGGCTCTTATTGCACGGCCCAAGGCATTATTCAGCAAATTGGTGAACTTGGGGTCGCATTGATCACTCTCGTATGCACCTTTCCTTATTGTGTTGGCTTCTCAGAACACTAACGTACTGACCAGATTCTCACCATCCATACTTTCGTAGTGGCCCTGTGGAACGTAGGGAGTCGAGCACGTCACGTCGGTTTTGGCATAGTTTTTCTCGCAACTCTGTTCATTGCATTTTGGGTTGGTTTTGGTAATCGCACTCACAAGAACTTTGAGACTCCTACACCCGCACGTATTCTGAACTTCTCACCGCTTCGTTTTATCGCTGACGTTGTCTGGATAGTATTGGTGCTGGATTGGTCCGAGTTCTAGCTTCAAACTGGAACGCATAGCTGGGGAATATGTTTGGATGTGGTTCGCTTTGTTTGCCTCAGTGATATTGTACATTCCACTCTATTTCTGGAGCAAGGGGCGCTTGTCGGTCGACCTCCGGAGCATGCTTCTGTAAGTTGCCGTCTTTCTCTTGTGAACGCTGCTCATAAGTAACCAGCTACCCACTTGCGTACTCCATCATCGTCCTTCCAATCTCGGTTACTCGTTGGTCGCTTATTTTCAACAAGAACGAGAAAGTGACCTCGGCGGCTACCTTTTTTAGCGTATCTGTGTTCAACCTCTCAGGCGCGATCAATGTCCTTTTATTCCTAGTCGTCCGAACTCAGCTTCTTCTCTTCTCCCCTCCTGATGAGTGTGGTGAACCTAGGGGAGCTGAACTTCGTCAGCCAGCAACTGGCTCTGCTTTATTCACTGATACACCAAGATATAACCACAGTCCGCAACCGACCGGCATAGAACTTGTGGAGGATGTGGGAGATGAGGTCTAGAATCCAATTCTCCAAGGCTCTGAAAACATCGTAGCGCTATCTTGCGTTCACTCCAGGCCAAGATCGGATGATACTTGAGAACGGTTTCTTGTACATAGAGGCGTCCCCCCGTCACTCAATTGTGGTAGTACTGCTTGTTGTCCTTCATAAAGGATTGGGTCCACATCTATTCGGTTAGTACGAAGAGAAGATGTGATGTTGAAAACGGCTTTACAATCCATGGGACTGAACCAGCACGCCTGGACTTCTAGTCCTGTCTCCCTCGATATGGTGACGTCTGCTCGCCTTACGCATTCAATTCAAGTTCACTCCAGCGAGCGTGCTTCTACCATGCATCCGATCCGACAACTTCTACATCGGGTCTACAGTGAACACAAATTTTGAACCCTTTGAAGTCTGATCGTGAATTGCTGTTGGGAAGCTACGGGCTGAGCGTATGTGCGTTTTGTCAGTAGGAATTGGTTCGATCTTCTCTTTACTAAGTGCTTAAAGAACCCGACACCCTTAAATAAGAGGTCATGACCGGTCAAGTCATGCTGGTGCTCTATCGCGGCCGCAGCTACTTTGGTCTCCATAACTGCAGTAGGATTTAGTTGAACGTGATGCAGGTCCAAGTCCCATCGCGACTACGACGAGGACTATGTTCACCCAACGGTCCGAGAAAGTTAGTCTGGGTGTCGTACGTCCACGTGGACTAAGATGGCCGGGATGGAGTGCTCATCACGTCTTGGATCGGCAAGGCTTTTTTGTGCATAAACTCTATTAAACCGCACAGGCTACCGCCCTCTCCCGACCAATTTTGCGGGGTACCAGCGTTCAACGAGGCGATGTACGCCCCTGTGCTCCTAGCGCCGTATGCGCCCTTTCCGAGACAGTTTTACAAGATCCGAGTCTGGAGGGCTGCCGTGCTGCGTCGTTCAAGTTGCTCCCTTGACTAGCGTCGACGGCAGTTTCTTTGTTTGGTGGATTCTGGCTACTGTATGCGGGAAAATGGTAGCAGAGGCCTATCTCTTTGCCGTAAGTGTACCAAGAGTACAGTAGTACTGTAAAAGCAAGAGGAGGGACCAATTGAGTTCCACGACCACCTCATTCCCAAACTTTCCGGATCTGTGTTCCCTTTCGTCTTCTGGACGCACTTACTCTTGTATGTCTGACATTGGAAACGCGGTCCTTCTGTTGATGTTGAGAAAGGTATTAAATTCGACCGTGTCTTCGGCGGCGGGAGTAGTATTGTGTCGAGACGAATATACCAAAGCGCATACTCCGACTTACGACTATACTGGTGACCGGGGGCCGGGACAGAGTATGTTGTTTCCATTTTGGGATACCATACAATCAGCTTTACACTACTGTACTACTAAGATAGTTCGACTGCGGGATTGCCAACAAAAAGGATCTTTAAGTATTGAACACAATATCAAGTCACATATGAAGTAACAAATCAAGTGCACAAGTCAGGCCGAGTCAACTGAATGAGAAAGTAAACCTGAAGCAAACACTGGCAACTCTTTTTTTTTTTTTTTTGAATCAATTTATATCCCGGAGCAGTATTTTAATACAAAGCCGGTCACTCGACACAACGTGGTATTTAATAGGAGAAGTAAATAGTAGCCTTTCATGGAAGCGATATAGTATAGATGTGCACCCACCCAGTGGAAGCGTAAGTAAAGTCCAAACAAGGACGAGAATGGCGGTATGACATGTCCAATAAAGGAAGCAAGGGCATGAAAGATAAGATAAAAGTAAACCTCACAACTTACCCAACAAAGGGATGTCGGTCATGTGGTCTTGAAGATGGATCTTCATCCGGGGTCAGGGGGGTCTCGTGCGGCGAGGAAATGGTCGTACAGGACTGACTCAATCCGATTCGCGGGTCGTTCAGGGCCATGTGCACCGGGAGTGTTCGCAGGTGAGGATCGGTTCACCCCGAGGGGGAAACGCGCTGTCCTACACCGGTCCACTTCTGGTGAAGCCCGTTGTTGTCTAGACACATCGGCATCGATAGTCTCGTTAGGTTTGAATGCCGCCCGTGACAACTGCAGGAAGTCGTAGAACCTCCCACATAACGCGGTGTCTGTGCCCATAAGGTCCTGAGGTGAAAAACTGGACCAAATCGCATTTCCTTCGGCGAAGGTGCGCGCCTCAATGAACCGGGGGCAGTCGTAGACGAGATGGAACCACGAGCGGTCGGGGAACCCGCACTCACAGTATAACTCATCAGGTGGTATGTCTGGTCGGAACCGTTTTGTGTAGTCCGACGTAAAGGCGTGGCCCACTGCGAGGCGAAGTGCAGTGGACGTGGTGTGTCTGGAGACATCGATGGTGGCGTTGTCGATTCCAAGCCAGAGTGGATGGTTTTTCCCGTCCGGGGGCCACGTGAGAGCGTATTCCCTAGCGAACGAGGTGTGTTGATCAGCTCTACGTTTTTCGAGCCATTCGGTTTTCCAAAGATGGAAGGCGCGCTTCCGGGCCGCAGCTTTCTGATGTGAGGGTGATTGGATAGAGGAAAGCAGGGCACGGGGGTAATGGTGCAGGCGCCGAGTGCAGCCTTGCGTGCTAGTGTGACCTGAGACCAAGTCCTGACCAGTGGGGACCAAGTAAGCCACAATTTGACGTCCCTATGCTGAGAAACGAGGGAAGTCAGTGCTTTATGAAATAAAAGTACCGTCCGCTGATGCGTAAGGGTACGGATATTCGTAATGTCCTGTAGGGCCGACAAGTTCCCCGCCAGGATGTATATATGGGAGGGGGGTGCACGAGTCCTAAAGTAGAGCTCAACCCACTCGGCTGCTTTCGCAAGCGCGAACAGATCGACATCAAACTGGGTTACTTCCGTCCCCAGGCACCATTGCTGGACCCGGTTCTGGAGCTCCCCGCCTCCACCAAAGGTGGTCATGACAGCAGCCCGCCGGCAACCATAAGGTCATCGAACCGATCTTTTTTAGAGATCGTGGCTGCCATCTGGATGATGACCCTCTCTGCGTCCGAAGCTGACCACCCTGTATAGAGGGCCGCGACGTCTGCTTTCCGGTCTTTAGGGGTGCATCTCCCCTTAAGCTTCACTGCACCCTCCCAGTTGGGAACCTCCCAGGGGGGTACTGCCGTGACATCAGCGTGAGGACCCTGTACAGGTATCCGAGCACCGAGTGCCTCCAAGGCTGTGGGGCGCAGAGCTCTCTTCTTCGGCCCAGGGAGCGGGGGAACAGTCACCACCCCGCCATTGCTGACGTGTGGGCCGCCCGAAGACACCTCCCCCCAGTCAGGTCCGAGACGGCGCCTGAGCTGAGAGGTGGGGGGGACGCGGTACAACCTAAGGGCGGAAGTGTGCGTCAATTTTTCCAGGTAAAGCCTGGCAGGCAGCACCCTGGTCAGCTCGTGAAGAGCCTCCCTTGGCGCCGTCCGAAAGGCTCCAGAAATTACCTTTACACCGTCGTTCATGACAGCTTGTACCTTTTTAATTAGCCCTATTTTATTTCGGGCGTTGATCCACATTTGACAAACACTGGCAACTCATGATGAGTCTATGATAGCGCCGCGACACGTACAGTAGTCAGGTGCCACCAGCTAAGCAACTTGAAGGAGATTCAGCAGGCAAATTTTCGCAGATGACTTTGAACTACCTTTCACAAGCACCTTGGCTTCGACAGTAACTCCGCGATCCTGCCTTTCCCGCACGCCAATGCTTCTTGTCTTGGAGTCCGCCCAAAGCCGTTCCGAACTTTCACATTTGCGCCACGTTCGAGCAAGAGCTCAGCAATCTCAAACTTTCCATAGCGCGAGGCAAAGTCCAATACAGACATTTGGTTCCTATTGCGTGCGTTCAGGTCGGCATTATGATTTAGTAATAATCGCACGACTTCAAGTTGCCCGTTGTATGACGCCAAAGCAGCGGGGTCCAACCGTACTTGTTTGGGGAATTCACATTTCCTCCACGCTCAATCAACAATTTTTCCACCTCGAGTTGCCCAGAACTCGACGCCACAGACAACGCAGTCTCTCGAAAGCCATCCTTTTCTTCGATGTCTAAACCGTGGTCAAGCAACGAACGTACAACGTCATTATCTCCATTTCTTGACGCAGTGTGCACCGAAGGCTGCTCATTGTTAGAGGACTCCAAATTTGTTCCACGCAGTAGTGGTGACTGCACTAAGTCTGGGGTCTGATTTTGTGGGTCGAGTGATTGCACGGTTGGATTCACCTCTCCATCCAAAGAGGTCACTGATCGGGATAGAAAGCTTGCAACCTCGAGTCTCTGATTGTCGATAGCCAGTTCCAGAGGCGTTCTATTGTTGTTATCATGTACGTTACAATCTGCACCACATTCAAGTAGGAGCCTCAGGATGTCGAGATGGCCTTTGAGCGCTGCTGTATGCAAAGGAGTCCGACCACTGTTGGACGGAGAACCCACATCTGCACCATGTTGAATGAGCAATTCTGCCATTTTGACATGACCGTGATGTGACGCGCGATACAAAGGAGTCCGATGGCAGTCGTCTCTAGAGCCCACATCTGCACCATGCCGAATAAGCAGTGCTGCCATATTGACATCACCCTCATGTGACGCCTAATGCAAAGGAGTCCCCCCTTCCTTGTCTCGAGAGCCCACATCGACGCCATGTTGAATAAGAAGTCCTGCTATACGAACGTGACCTCTGGCTGACGCCAAATGCAAAGCAGTCTGAGTTTCGCTGGTCAGAGAGCCCATGTCTGCGCCGTGTTGAATGAGTAGTTCTGCTATATGGACATGACCAATCCATGATGCCATATGCAAAGGAGTCCAACCGTGGTTTTTTCGAGAGTCCACGTCGGCGCCATGTTGAATGAGCAGTTCTGCCATCTTGACGTGACCGTGCTGAGACGCGAAATGTAAAGCAGTCCGATCGTCGTCCCAACGAAGGTCCACATCCGTGCCGCTTTCAATCAAGAACTGAACGACATCCAGATGACCATTGTCTGCTGCTCTGTGTAGAGGACAACAACGTTCATTATCCTGGGAGTTCACATCCGCACCCACTGTAGTAGTAGACGCAATGCCCCCATTTCTCCTGCATAGGAAGCTGCTATTAACGGAGTTTGGCCGGAGATGTTTCGTAGGTTGATATCGGCATTGTTCTCGAGTAACAACTGCACTATGTCAATGCGTCCGCTTTCTGATGCTTGATGGAGTGGGCTAATGTCGCCCTTGTCAAAGATATTTACATCCGGGCCTGCTGAATAAGGGACAAAGCAATGTCGATGTCGCCCTTGATGAACGCAGCGAACAATGGAGTCTCGTGATACCCTCCCCTAGTGTCAATATCCCCCGGGTAACTGGTCATCAAGTGGTCTACCAGTTGGCGGAAACCACAAAGTACAGCGTAATATAATGGCGCTGCCCCAGGTTTTTCTGGGTGCGTCGTAGGTATCTCTCTTCTCCAGTGGTCATCCATGTCGTATATCCAGACCCAAGCGGAGAAGTGTGGCTTGTCGGGATTGAAAAGGTGTTCCATGGCAACTTGAATGGTCCGTGATACACCTTCGAACTGGCCGTGCTCGACCCAATGTTGGGCAGCATAGCCGGAGAATGGAAAATTCTTGATGCTGTCTTTGTCAATCTGGTCGTCAAGCTCCAGCACTAAGGGAAGCTTGTACGAGGATGGTATGTGCGGAGTGGGGAATGATGTGATAGCCAGAAAGATCCTGCATCGCGGTGGCAAGGCGGTCTGACAACAGGAATTCCTTTACCGAAAAATGAGAAAATTGGACAACTTGGGACCCGCCAACATCGACAACGCTGATGAGGTTAGAGCAGACGGAGAGAACAGCTTCTTCCGCATCGCCTAGTCGCCAGTCGGGGTTAAACTTGGGAAGCGCTCCTACGTCGAACCGAACAGCCAAAATATCGGCGAGTTCCTCTACGCGAAGTGGTCTAATCGATACTGCAAGGCATTGGAAGAGACGCTGAGCGTACTGTCGCATCTCTCCATCAATTGACAGCAAAGCATGTTCATACGTCTCGTCCAACGTCTTCGGCATATCATCCAATGTGGTTCGGATATGCGCAGGTAAGGTCCGACGGAGAACTTCCAACTGGCAGAAAACGCATCGGAACCTATGGGTGGCATTTATTGGGAAATTGTTTCAAGAAACGGCGACAGGCGATCACTTACATCCCATCCGCTTGGTACGAGAGCGTATCGATCACCAATTGTTTGTCTCCATGTCTCCACCGTCGCATCCTCTGATCGACATGCACGACTGCCTTGATGTACGAGGAAATGTCTTCCTTTTGCCCGTATTCATCGTGAAGGGACATACGCAACGGCGCCAAGGGTTCATGAGTGATGCGAATGTCGATCTCCGGGAGACTGGACGCACATATGTGTACATTTGGAAGGTTTAGCCTTACAAGATGATTTACAAACGTTAGTACCTGTTCACGCGCGGTCGGCATCCCGGAGATGTTGGGACATTCATCGAGAGCATCTATAATGATGTACATCGCAGGCTGTCCTGGCACTTCAAGCATTTCCATGAAACATTCGGACAGTGCATCTTCGGAAGGTTCCTCTGTGCCTCCAGCGTGTTCCGAATATAGACGGGACAAAATTTGATAGCAGGGATCAGACTTGGCGCTGAGCTGGAAAAGAAGAGAGGAAGGAGACCGCGCAAGTTTTGCTTCTCGGCGTCCCTAAAATAAAAATAAAAGTAAGCCATCAATGCTAATCCGGCCTTGCGTTTGCTCTCGATTTTTCGGATAATTTCAGAACTAATAGAGAGAGTAAATGACTATAAACAGATGTAATGAGACAAGACCGACAGCAAAATGCTCTTTCCAGAACCCGCTACAAGATACGGAAGGGATTAGGGTCGTAGCAAGGCTGATACTGAAAACGCACGCTTTCCATGGATCCACAGAAGGGAGCCCTTTGTGTTCCACTCGTCAGAGACACTTCTATGGAAGAACCACGTCGCTGTGCCATCTTGATGGGTCTTGCATCCAATATTGTAATTCTTCGACGGATCTGGAGGACAGAGCCAATGTCTGGAGTCCTTTTGCACCTGGTCCCCTGCAACACGTCTCAGTGACCAGTCGATAAGGGAACCATAATTCATCACGAACGTCTCATCTTGTTTATATCACTCGCCAACTGTTGCATTGTGTCTATTGTCGTCGTCAACTCACACCAATTTAAGAACGATGTCAAAGCACACCTAAAGCAATTCCGGATGCCGTCCGTCGTTGCCTTCCCGTCTAAAAAGTGGGCAACACCTTAGTTGCGCACCAGTAGCCATCCAAGGAGACTTTGCGTACCAGTCATGACTACTTTCACATTATTCACGAGTCCGTGGACCACTTCTAGCGTCTGCGTGACGGTCATCCGGCTCTCCTCCTGAGTGAGACGGTCTAGCCTTTGTAACACTGCCTCGATCTCGCTCTCTCCTAGCGGCTTCTTCGCGAATTTTTCTATCCCATGTCGAGCGATCGTGTGCCGAAGAGGAAAATCCACTTACTGAATCTTCCCTGTTTGATCTGCTTCGTAGCGAGGGCAAACACAGCGAGTAACTCGACCATGATATTGACGATTGTGTCTGTCATCGAAGGGGTCATCGGGAGATCGGTGTAGATGCGGAGGCGCTTCAGGAAGTTGCCGATACACTCAAACAAGTCAACAAGTGCATCGTAGCTCGAGGTGACACCGTCGGCTGCCTGGTGTATGGGGGATCAGGAAATATGTAGGTAGAGAAAGCCAAGGGTCACGCACCGCGAGAAGAACATCTACGCCAGCAAATATGGCTTGTGCTGGTGGGAATAGCACCTGGTTGCCAAATGATGAAAATGTCAAGATGTACAACTAGCGATTAGTCATTAAACTCACGCTCACGACTTGGCCAAGAAGGCCAGAAAGCGTATGGACGGCTGGACGACTGGGCTAAGCCAGTTGATCAACTTGCGATTTCCAACCCGATATACTTTGAACGCGTTTGCCTTCTCTTCAAGTAGCTTAAGGGCTTTATTGGGAGAATCTGTGCCCCGAAAATCGTTGATGAAGGGGTGCTTGTCGAGACTCGAGTTCTACACCAATCTGCTCGCAGTAGTCGGCGAGCGGTATCAAGGATCGCTTGAAATGATGCAATAGGCATTTTTTTGGACGCAGTCCTTCGAAGAGACCAAGATGGCGGATTCGGTGGTGGTTGTGCGAGGTGGCAGGTGGGGAGATTGACAGCGTTCACGCCAGGCGAGGTGTCCCGTGGCCATCGGCTGGCCTCGTGCATCAATCTGGCGAGAGTCGGACCGCGCACTCTACTTGATAACCCACCAATAACACTCTTTACTGTAACAGGTCACCAGCGCGAAATCTCAGCCACTGGAACTTCGTAGCTGTGCGCTAGACTGGTGACCGTCTGTGTATATATCGAATATCGTATGCAGGCTGGTCACGAGCCTAGCTGTGTGCGACTTGCTGAATCACTGCTACGTTGCACTTTATCACTTTAACACCCAAGGCTGGTCAAATATTCTTCGTAGTGACATTGTCACGGAGAGTCATATGGTGGGCGCAGAGGTGGAAGACTGGAAACTAAAAACCCATTGAATTGTTGAGTCGTAAAGGCTCTCCCTTTCTCTCTCGCCATCGTCACTTGTGCGCTTCTTTGGAACCGCGACGTGGCGCACGGCGCAGCGTCTGTTCGTCGTTCGCCAGAGACAGTGCCTCTGTTGCCTGTTCGACCCACCTCCAGCATCTGTACCAGAGCAGACGGCGGAGCCAGCCTCCGACACTGCGTCCCCGTCCGAGGCGATGCATTAGAGCGGGGCAGGTAGCGCGCGCTTGCTGGCGGTGGGGATTCGCAGGGAGCTCGGGGCCTGAGGCGCGAGGTCCGCCTATGGGAGTACGTCCGACGCGCCGTCGATTGACTGAGCGTCTGAGAGCGACAATGGCAGGCCAGATTCGTGGGATCTATCGGAGGCGCATTGCGAGCGTCGCGCGTGCAGCTGGGTCAGGGCGTCACGTTTGGGCATAGAATATACGTGAGGCAGTGAGTTGGCGTGTCTTTACCTGCGACGCAAAAAGAGGCTGATGTTGGCAGAGTGTGTGAGACGAGGTAGGTGAGACGCGGGGCGGCGCACTGAAGCTGACGATGTTGTGGTAGCGTACACAACAATGCACGACGTGCAGCACCCACGCGTCGTTTTCGGTCCGCCAGACGAGCCTCTGCGGGTTACGCTCGACATCACGGATGCCCTCCTCGCCAGCCACTTCGCGCCCGGGAAATTGGTGCTTGCCGTCTGTCGCTGGTGCGACCTCGCCAAGCCAGTGAGGCAGCTCGTCCTCGACGCCGCGAACGGGCGCCGGAGCGCTTTGCGCATGCTGCGCAGGGAGAAGCTGAACTGCCCCTCGCAGCTCGCCTTGGCGTCCGGTACGGGTGGTATGCCTGCGGGGGGCGTCGCGCTGCGTGGAAGATACAACGGTAGAGGGATGGGGGGCGTGGTTTGGAGGACCAGTAAGGAGGGTTCGAGATCGCGCTTTGATGGTGGCGCGATGTGTGGATTGTCAGTGAAGCGAGCTATACGTACATAGGCGGGGTCATCATATCAAAAACTCAAAGCGCAGATTGTCTTAACGAGGCGTACCGTTCTCCCAACTTCGGACCCAACGCTTCCCCTCGGTTTCGTTCCCAGGTCAGACCTGCTTCGCTTGAGCTGGTGCCAGTACCGGGTGTCCGGTTGATTCGACACGTTGAGAGTATCAACTTGTTGCTCGAGGGTGGCGATGAATCAATTGGAAGGTTCGCTACAGCGGCAAATAATTGGCCTCGACTAGCCCTGGCTGCCAAACGTGCCCTGTGAGCAGATACCCATGAGACAGGTAAGGTGGAAGCGAAGCAACATCAAGCCTCGTGCTACAGTTGAACAATCTCAGTCAGATGATGCAACTTTGATATACTCGTCCAGGTTTATCATCACACCATCTGGTCAATGACAATCGATTGCTTCGCGATCCGTAATCATACAGCAGTGTGAGAAGGGGACCCAAGAGGTCGTCTCCATCACCTGAGGCACAAAACTTCGTAGTCCTGTGGCGAACGTAGTCAGCGTCGCAGGGGTCGCACACACGTATGAAGGACGCACCTGGACGGCGACCTCAGTATGATTGTAGGCGAGATACGCGCCTTGCCACTTGAGATGCGCTCCGCACTTGGCGGTATGTGTGCCACCACTATATCTCACACGAGCGACGTAGAGCGGCGGGCCGTTTCCTTCTTTGCCGCCTTCGACCGGCGTGGCACCGAGTCCACTAACATTCAGAGAATGGCTGGTTGAGATCCAGCAGACCGCCTGCGGATCAGCCATAAGGACCTCGAATGTAGACAACTTAATTAGATGTAAGTTTGTGGACAGGTATCGCTTGTGGGAGGGGGGGATCACCTCGATAACTTTCAAAGAATGGCCAATGACACATCCTTGCCGGAAATGAGGGGAAGCTTTTCCAATCTCTGAATGTGGAAACGATGAATCTTTGGGTGGAAGAAGTGCCATCGATAAAACGCACGTAGCCCATGTAAGAAGAACGCGCGAGCAATGAAGATTGGGCTGTTATTTTGATCTTTACCAGCTACAAGAGCCGACTTGGGAATGTTATCACGCCCCTCGACGAGGACCCAATTGTAGGGAGCGCGAGGACCGTGTTTGCGGAACTCTTCGGTTTTGGCTTGAGCGTCTTTTGCCCATCTCTGTACACCCCATTTGAAGGTGTCTTTCTTTTTTTTTTCAACGAGATATAAGTAGCGGGTAAAGCAGAAGGTATAGTAGAAATCGCACATGATCCTCTGATAATTTGTATTCCTCGTGCCTGTGCCAGGCAAGGTATCCCGTACCGAGGATGGCAGCGCCTGCCACCATGCCGCCACCGACCTGGGATAATGTGAGATGCTAACAAGGACCCGCTCCCAGACAAAACCCGGACCTTGATCTGGTGCTTGCGTTCATTGGTGAGGTCCCTCCAATTATTCTTTTGCTCTTCGTGAGTGATCTCGACAACCTGATCCGGGTGGTTGTGGTAATCACTCGGCTGTGGTACATCTTGACCGTCGTAGTCCCCTTGCGCGAATATAAGGATAAGTTGGTGCTCAGGAGGAACAGCTTCCACCTTTTCCATGGGGGGGGTCGTACGGCTCATGATCCTGCCATTGTTCCTCAGGGATCTTGCCCCATAGAGCAGGAAGGACCGGAGGAGTCCGGTCACTCTGGGGGAGATGATTAGGTAGGCCCGAGCAAGATGAACCTCTGATGGGCTCACTTGGGATCTGTGTGGTTGGATGATCTTGTATCGAGCACCTATAGGAAGACGATAAGAGGGTATAATGTACATCGCAATGGCACGGATTACCTTCGTAGGCGACGATGTCGCCAAAGCAGTACCGAGTTCCAGGTTCCCAATTGGCGGTCATTGGAGTATGATACGTTCACAAGGGTGAGGATGCCCCCCCACCGGAAGTCCAACTGCAAGTGAGCCTCTTTGGACTCGTAGGGAGCACCAACGAGTGCCAACCGCTCTTGCGGTCACATGCGTCGGCGTTGGTCTATGGCGGCCCATTCTGGTGGGAAAGAAAACCTAATAACTACTGGCAATCACGACGCTGACTATACTCTGAACCTGTCGTTCTATAAGGTCGTCCCCAATACTGTTCCAATGGACCTTGTAGCAATCATGCCCGCGCGTTCTGACGCCAAAAGTCGTACATGGTTGGTGTGTCTAACATAGCCCGTGCACTTAGTGGCACCATTGTGGTGGTGCATACCTCAAAACAGCATGCTATCCTCCCATCGCAAAAATACTGGAATTCAGCACGACGAATCCCGTAAAGGCTGATCAAATATTCCATGTACTAGTTGTACTGCAGAAAGACAAAAAACCAAAAAAACCCGCTGTTCTATTTGAAAAGGTAGTCGTAGAAGCTCTCCCTTCTCTCGCAGTCGTCACTCGTGCGCTTCTTTGTGACCCTGCCCAGACGGCGACGAGGCGGGATCCTGCGCGCAGGCGAACGCGATGGTGACGACCCCGAGCGCCCACGGCGACGATGGTCCCACATGGTGGCCCGCGTGCGGTACGCGGCATTGCTACGTGGCGCACGGCGCGGCGTCTCATCGTCATTTACCAAGGACAGCGCCTCAGTCGCCAGTTCGAGATCGCTCGCCCCACCTCCAACGTCATCAGTACCTGAACCTACGGCGGAGCTGGTCTCAGCCTCTGCGTCCGCGTCCGAGGCGATGCCCGAGAGCGGGGCGGGTATTGCTCGGTGGCGGTGGGGATGCGCGGGGAGTTCGGGGTCCGAGGCAAAGTCAGCCTCTGAGAGCACGTCCGACGCGCCGTCGATGGACTGGACGTCTGAGAGCATGTCAGAGTTGTGCGACGAGAGCGAGGAGGAGAAGTCTGGATCTGTCGTGGGCGGCGTTGCGAGCGTCGCTCGCGTAACTGGATCCGGCCTCGTCACGTTCGGGCGGAGTATATGCGTGAGACGGTGAGTTGGCGTGTCCTTACCTGCAACGTAAAAAAGTGGCTGGGTGTCAGCATGATGCACAGAACGAGGCAGGTGTGACGGGAACGCACTGAAGCTGACGACATTGTGGTAGCGCGCACAGCAATGCACGACATAACGCGCCCACGTGTCATTCTCGATCCACCAGACGAGCCTTTGTGGGCTACGCTCGACCTCACGAATGCCCTCCTCGCCCGCCACGGCGCGCCCGGGGAACTGTTGTCCGCTGTCCGAAGTTGGGTTCAGCACGACAGCGACATCGCCCAGCCAGCGCGTCAGCTCGTCCTCGACACCGCGGACGAGCGCCTCCGTGCGGGCGCCAGAGCGACGGAGCGCTTTGCGCATGCCTCGTAGGGAAAGGCTGAACTGCCCCGCGCCGCTTGCTTTGGCGTTCGGTGCAGGTGGGATGCTCGCGGGGAGCGGCGCGCTGCGTGGGAGATATGGCGGGAGGGGGATGGGGAACGTGGTCTGGAGGACGGGTAAGGAGGGCTCGAGATCGCGCTTTGATGGCGCCGCGATGTGTGGGTTGTCCGTGAAGCGGGCTGTACGTACGGTGTGAATGGGGAGGAAGTCGAGTGCAGGTTGTTCTCAACGAGACGTACCGTTCTCCCGTCTACGTACCCAACGCTTACCCTCGTTGTCATTCCGACGCCAGACTTTCTTCGCTTGAGCTGGAGCAGGCACCGGTGGTCTGGTTGAATCGACGAGGTGGGCATAGCGACTGGTTAATCCGGGATGGCGGAGGATAGATGGGAAGGATAGTGGTACTGGTCCCGTATCTTCCATTGGCTGCAAGGTTTGGGGGGATTTGGCTGTTGCAATTGTTTCTTCTCGAGACTGGGAGTGAGATACAGTCTTATCTTGCGCGATGTCGTCTTGCATGATTCGCTCGTTGTGTGACTCGAACACAACAACTCTGCAATGACAGCGCGCGAGTGAGGTGGCGAGTCAAGAGTACTCGGTCTCGGCCCCGACTCAATTGAATTCAGGGCTCCGAGCGCTCAGCGCCCATCAGTGACTCACGACGATGCAAACTAAATACTTTGAACGAATGCATACACGTAGTGTTCTCACAAGGTATAATGCTACAGAGGGAGTGGTAAAGATTAGTGTAAGGACAAATGCGTTCAAAGTCGTCGTCCTGAACCATTAGTACCTCCCCGTGCTGGTGTCTTACGCTTGCGGAACAGACTGCCTCCTGCCGGAACAGTTTCCTCAAGAGGTTCCTCCAGTTTAACAGGCTCCTCCTTTACAGGCGCGTTGGCGACCGAAGCTGGTGTGCTCTCCTCTTCCCCGCCTGGAGGTTCGGGGGAAACCGCCGGTGCCTCCTTCGTACGTGAGTTGTCAGTTGCCGATGCAGGGTGCGCTGCGTCGTTTGTTTCGTGGACCTGTTCACCCGCCTTCTTCCATTTAACTGGGGCCCATTTAAGTTTGGTGGTAGCCCCAGTATCGCTTGGAGTAGGTATTGTGGAAGTGCTCGGGGCCTCACTGTCGTTTCCAGCCCCCTCATTGACCTCTACTTTGGTTTTGGGCTTGATAGATATGATTCCAGGGTCATAGATCTCGCCGAGACCCACTGCGGCCGTTTTTTTCCGTAACTTCCAACGACCCTCCTCTTCGTCCGCAGGGTCCGGCAGGGGACGTTTCGTGGCCGCCTCCTGACTAACTTCAGTTTGACGTGTGTCGGGCTCGGTTTTCGTTTCTTCTGATGTCCCAGCGGGGGTTTCCGCAGGAGCAGACTCTACCATCTGCCACTCACCAGCGAAACCCTGTGACCGTCGACGCTCCGCCTCTGCGCGGGCGCGCTCGACATCCGGGTCTGTGTAGCCTAGTGACTCTGGAGTAGAGTAATCTGAAATTCCACCGGACTTTTTGGGCTTTTGGATGGAAGATGTGCTTGCACGAGGGGGTGCACTTGAAGAAGCGGCGTACTGCGCTCGACCGGCACCAACATCCTCAGCAAAGGCGGCACTGGCAGCCTTTTCAGTGCAACCATTAGACGGGAAAAAAGCACGATGGTGAATGCATACCCGTTCTATCCTCATCATCTCCCGTTTCTCTTCATCCGCGTCCTTCTTCTGTTTCTCTCCTGCCTTGTAGAGGCCACGCACAAAACGTTCGACGTTGCCTTTATGTCGAAGGCCATTCTCGTGGTGTTGTCGTGAGGGTACATCGTCCGCAATATAAGTGTCGCAGTACTTGCAGAAGTAGCGTTTCTTTGAGACCCAGTATTCGCTCATGGTGGTCCCAATTTAGGGTCTCATTGGTTTGTCAGGTGACAGCCTCCCCCCATACCCGAGTGCTGGTGATGGGCCTGCATTCTCCGACATATTTAATTCGAACTTTCCCTATCTTGTACCCCTCGACCATACACCAACGATGGACCGGCACGCTGAAAATGACGACAGCATCGTTCTCCATAAGGACTACCGCTTGGACGAGAAGACCAACCTCAACGAAGTGGTAGCCATTCATATATCCCCGGATGACGTCTTAGAAGGGACTACAACCGCGGCACCACCTTATCGTCTATACAAGCGACGATGGATCGGCGTGTTCGCAATGGTGAGTAGGCCACGCCTTATTCCCCACGACTTACCTCACCTGAGATCCGCGGGCGAGGACAGTTCGTTTTAGAAACTATAAGTGCTGCCACCTGGCCTTGGTTTGGTCCTGTTGCCAACAATGGTTCTTCCCCGCCTTTTTGATGGCCTTCACACTCGCTCATCAACGTGGTAGTTGTTCGTGATTTCGGGTTCACCTTGGACGAGGTGAACTGGTTAGGCAACATTATTGCCTGCGTGTACCTTCCCACTGCAATTCTCACGCCCATACTCACCAAACGATACGGGATAAGGAGAACTGTATGTCTCGTATCTCACCTGTCCAGGATATGACTTCACTTTTTCATACAGTCTCATTTTGCTGCCTTTGCGCTCCTGCTCTCTGCTTGGGTGCGATACGCAGGGACTGCACGATCCCTGCCTAAAAATGGAGCCTATACTCTTATCATTATCGGCCAAGTGAGAAAGCCCCCGCGAAACACCGTCTCCTACCTTTGCCTCACATCCGTTTTTCCAGGCTCTTTCGGCCATCTCGCAGCCAGTATACCAAATTTTAGCGCCGAAATATTCAGAACGGTGGTTTGACCTAAAGGGTCGTACAACGGCGACGATGATCATCTCGATAGGTGAGGTGATCTTGGTCGGGAATGCAATGCCTTTCGTCTGACTGGACGCTTGCTACAGCAAATCCCATTGGAGGCGGGGTAGGACAGCTATTGTCGCCGATTTGTTCGGATACGCGCACGTCGGTGCGTACGCATTACACCCTCCCGACGAACATGCTGACGTGAAAATAAGATCCTCCTCTTAGGCATCATGTCGACCGCAGTCGTCCCCCTGACCCTGCTTGTTCTCGAAGCACCGCCGACTCCTCCCTGTGCGTGGTCCTGTCGTCTCCTGACGACTCTCGTAGGCTAACATACAATACTCTCTCAGCATATTCCGGCTCGCGCCAGTCATCGCCGTCGATGCTATCGTTATTCCGGGCTAGTATCGGCCAAAACACTACTCCGGAGGCGTACATGACCCTGCGCGAGAGATTCGATTTCGCCATTCTCCTCATCACATTCTCAGTGCCTCTTGCTGCGTCAGTTTCTGTACCTTTTTACTCATCCGCTTCCTTCTCACAAGTTTCACCAGCATCAACGCTTTCTCCATCTTGAGCGCTCAGTGGCTAGTACGTTCAGTTTTGCTACACCGCATTTTACAGGTCAAATTGATCGCATCACGTCAATTAGTCTCCTTATGGTTACTCGGACAATACTTCCGGTTTTATGGGCGCAGCTCTACTCCTGGCGGGTATCGTGGCCGCCATTGCAACTGCACCCATTTTTGATCGTGTCTTGACACACCACCTCGGAATCACCGTGCGCACCTTATGCCCTTTCATCGGAGTTGCTTGGCTGTCTCTCATCTGGGCTGGTAAGATCTCTGTTCTCTTTTTCACGAATTTATTCTAACGCACGTCGTTCAGTCAAAGTAAACAACACCGGCGCACTCTATACTATCTTTATCGTCATTGGGATCTGCTCCATATCGCTTCTACCGGTCGCGATCGAGCTCGGCGTCGAGCTGACGAGGAACTCGGACGGAAGTTCCGCTTTCTTATGGTTCTTGTGCGTACTATAACGACCCAAAAAGACCAAAAAAAACTAACGTTTTTTTCTTTTCGAAAGTGGGAATTTGGTCACTATCTTCTTTATCTTGGGTAAGTATCCCCGCCACACTCGCTTTGCCTTAATTCGCATCTCAATCGTCATTGTCGTTCTACAGTACAAGGTGCCCTCCGTGACGATGAAGCCGCGAAACCACCGCTGAACATGCACCGCGCGATCCTTTTCAATGGCATCTCGGTGTTCGTCGTCTCACTACTTGTATTCTTCCTCTGCGGTCGGCAGGCACGGCGCGAAATGGACGAGCAGATGAACAGGCAACAGCTATCACACATACCACTCCAGCAATCGGGAAGGAGGGATTCATTGTAAGACCAGGGGGTCTCTCACTCACTCTTTCAGGCCCGCAGCAGCCTGTTTCATCTACCTACGTCTTTCGTTTGGCGCTTTCGCCGACGTCATTCTCTTTCATTGCTGTATTATATCGCCGTCTTGGTTACTTTCAAGGGCTGTGTGTCCGCATACATGGGCTATACTATACCTGTGCGTTGTTTGTCTGTTGCACCTTTGTTAATCGCTTCCTTTCTTTTTTACGTTTACGTTTTCGTGTTGGGAGTACTGGGATACAGAGTCCGAGGCACATCGCTATGTTTACTCGGTTGTTTTCACCGCTCATTATTATCTGTACATTCTCTTATCACTACATCGTTTTTCTGGATGGCCTCCTCTTTGTCTGGGTACTTGCCACATGGGAGGGCCGGCTGATTTATGCGAGATAAGACAAGTATCCGCGCGGGACCCCTCCAGCTGATAACGGACAAATACTGTTTAATTGCGCCGGTGGCTTTGCCAGCGGGTATCGCTTACCACCCCGCCGAGGGAAAGTAAAGGGGCATCTTGACGGAAGCGAATAAGAGGGGTGGTGGCATGGAAGAGAACCTCCGAGTCGTGGGGATGATCCGCGGGTTAATGGACTGATGCCCCGCGCCGCCCCTTCTCCGCTGACGTAAGCCCCTCCCACGCCAGCGAACTGTTTCCGAGAGTAGCAATTGAGATTAGGGACATACGACGAGGCGACATCATTCAATCTGCGGGACCAGTAGAAGTTGAAGTGGTGATCTGATAAGAGGTGTCTCCCGCGGTACACAAGGGCCACTCCTTCCTTAACGAGCGACGTTTGTACTTATCTTATCTTTGACGCATGAGGATTGCATCGAGTGAAGGGCGCAGGCAATCAAGAAGCTGTTGGTCCCCCCTTCAAGTGAAGAACGTCGGTCTACGGCGCAATTATGGATAGGCAAAAAGCCAGATAATCTCTCGCGAAATGTCAGTGTGAAAGATTTTGCTTCTATTCCTGGGCTATGATAGATCATGACCCCGACAATATGCCCATTGGCACTGGGCAGGACTCGAAGTAGTTGCTAACTGGTGTTCAGCAGCAGGAGCGATGGCCCTATCATGATAGTCCAAGAGTGCGAAAGTACATGATACAGAACCGAACGGCTGACGCCGATATCATGTGCTGGAAGCCTCAGACGACGGTTTCTTGGTTTTGAAGCCCTGAAAGTATTTCTCGCGGAAATCGCGGTGGGCGGGAATATGCGCATGTGCTGGTGAGGCGGGAGAGGCGCCCTCATCGTCATGGTCAATACTGTTGTTGCCACTACCGCCGGGCGCTGTTTGCGAGTCGAACGTTGGGGCTGGGTACGCCACCGAAGTTGATTTACGGATCGTGATGAGCTGCAAAAGAAGGCGCAAGAAGAGGTGAGAAGGGACGTCGACGCCAATTACGCTTCAGAGGCAGTCTCAGAGACGGATCTTCGTACGTACCCTCCGTCCCCACGCGCCGAAATCCTGTAGAGAGTTCGCGACGACTTCCATGCCGTCGCAGAGCATGCTGTCCAAATCGAGCTCCTTGTACTCGTCGATCACGGTCGGGAGGAAGAAGACTAAGCGCCCGCCGGGATTCAGGAGATACCTTGCAAGGACAACGAGGTCGGCCGCGAGGGCGGAGAGCTCGTACGGCTTGGTGGGTGGTAAGTACGGCAGATCGTCCCTGGCAAGAGAGTATGTCTTAGTTGAGTACAAATGTCGATATGGGAACACTTACGCGCGGTGTTGCAATGGGACACACGAATCGGTGGCACGCCCTCTTTTCCGGCCAAGGCGCTTCGCGCCCGCTCGGACGCCATCTGGGGCAGTCATCAGGCTCATATGGTGTTCACACGTTAGCTTTGACCACGGCTAGAGCTTACAGGGAGGATCGGTGATAATGGCGTCGAAGAGGCCGCCACATCGCCAAGGATTTCGCGTTATGTCGAAGGTGCACAAATCTAGAATGCGTTGTCGAACCCCATATTGAGTCGCAGCGCGTAGGATGCCTGGTTTTGACTCTGAATACCACTGGTAAGCGTGGTTTAGATGAAATTGGTGTTAGCCACCACCCACCTTTTCCCCGCATCTGCCGGCCATCAATGTCCGACCCAAATATGAGTGCTCCAAAGTGAGCGGTGGTCTATGGCATGCTAGTCAAACTTTGAAATGATAAGTTATCATTTGGTAACAAACGTAGGCCAGACTGCCCGTGCCAATAAATGGGTCATAGATCAACTTTCCGGGTGACGCCTGTCGTGCAGCTGATAATCAAATCTAACGACATAATGTGATGAAGGAGATACGATACCAAAGTCTGGTTGGCCATTAGAAGTGATATTTCGGCTTCCATGCTGGTATTGCCGAAGTATTGCCGTTTCTTGACGTCAAACATCTTGATTAACGATCGTGCGCTTCCTTGCTCTAGCTAGGAGGTGGGAAATATTAGGATAATAAAGACGTAGTCTTATTAGCTGCTTCTGCGCACCAACCTGCCAAAGAAAATCTCACGACATTCGGCTGCACCTTCTTGCTTCTGACCTTTGGTGCCTTCGTCCCTATCTGTATGAAATATATCGTGTCAGTGGGAGAGCGGCCTGAATGTACCGGAACGCGTACACTCCTCAAAACAACCCAGGGTAATCTCTGGGCTAACGAGATCAATCTTGCCCATGAATCCCATATACGAGAAGTCCTCGATGACTTCACGTTGTCGCGCTTTTGAGATAGAGTGGTTGTAGCCGTTCACGACAAATTTGAAGGATGTTTCTGGGATATACTTCTCCCACAAATTCCGCGACGATCGGTTTTGTTCGTGCAATTCTCCATAGCTACGTCCACTAGCGTAGAATTCATACACAGCCCTTGCCACACAGCGGAGTGTCAGCGCGTCAGCATGGGTGAAAATGAGGTACACGCACTTAATCAATATGCATCTGCGTGCGAGGAATCTCGCGTGCTCCTCTTGGTCCAATGTAAGGACACCAAATGGTCGCGATGAGTCAAAATCATCGGGAATAATCAAAGGAAAACCATGAAGTTCTGCGATAGATCGCAGCTCAGGGACGCGGAAATGTTCGTGGGCTTGTGCAAATACAACAAGATATCGTCGTGGTGGCATGACCCAAATGTGGTTATCAGGTTTCCCCGTCACATGTCTGTGCCATCTTCTCTCTGCCATGACCCGCGATGTCGAACGTGAACGTCTACAGCGTGCTACACACAATATTGGAGACCATTGAACCCGGAAACTGTATCACTTTCTTCTTTCGTGCTGTTGTGTGACTGAATGCGCGACATGCAGTAGTCTCCGACGAAACCTTGGAAAAACTGGGCGTTCTATTCTCTGACCAGCTTCTGCTTGCCGCCCTAGATTTGATTGATAAAGACTGTGGTAAGTGCTCGTCCTCTTTCCCTAACAAATAAAAGCAGATCTGTCGTCAGTGATCAAGTACGTTTCGCCATGGGGGCGACATCACTTTTCTGTCACCGGCACGACCGATTCCTACGCCGTCTTTCCAACATTGCATGGCTCCTGCTCCGTCCCACACTTCTGCACCTGCACGGCCTTCGCGTTCGCTGTGCTGATATCGCAGTCTCAGTTGACGGTAAGTATCTCATCCTCTGCACCCGTACCACTTTTTGGCGCGATGGGGGACATACCTGGTTGCTTCCAGTGTAAACACGTCCTAGCCACGCTTATCGCGGAACGTTTGTCGAAGTGTGTCGTGCGTGAGATGGGAAAGGACGAATTCATGGCCCTCCTCGAGCGACAGAACCCGGACACGTAGCGAAACGCATCAGAAATGACGACACAGCTCGTGTGGTCGGTGGCAAGCCTGAGAAGAGCTTGGACCCCTCCGCCCTCCGGGTCCAATACTGCTGCACCGGCCAGACCAGAAACATCGGCGGGACGCGAAGCCGATAGAAACGAGTGGGCCAAACAGAGTTCACGATAACCGGAGGTTCATTTAATCCTTCAGTTGTGTGTTCCTTATCTTGCTTATCTCTCTCGACTTAATCTTGCTCGGATCTTACTTTCTGCCTATTTGTCGGTTCACGGCGTTCAGAGCCTACCTAGGGCATTGTGTATCAAATACTTCAGCCAGACATGATGTCTTCCCTTCTTGCGCCGTACTTGTAATGTATTTCCTCTGCCGAAAAGTGTACTTTAGCCATATGTTACGCTTTCGGTTGCTAGAAACTCGATTTACAGTCTACTGTACTCTATTCATCGATCTCAGATAGAGTCTACAGTAGGGACGAGTGACAAGGCGGCCACTGTATCAGCTGATACGCCGGTACTACGTAGGCCGCCCCGGAGTGCTTCCCATCATGAACCTACGAGAGTCCCTCCCATTCTCCCTGTTCACCTGAGCTTTGTACTCTTTCAAACCTTTTTTAACGAGCTCCTCCCGCAGACTCCTCGACCTTAAAATCCATCTTCGACAATGCCAGGGAAGTGTATGAGAAGAAAACTGGAACACATTTTACGTTAATAACACCTACAGGCGTCGTACAGAACGAAGAATCTCGCAATGATGACGTTATTCAATCAAACTAGCCATATTTCTCAAGTATATCTTCCGGCACGATTGGCCAGCACACTTGGTGAAGGTATCAGCTTGGTGAGTTCCAAGTATCAACCCCGAAACTGATGTTTTTGCGGGCAGGATGTCAAAACGCACTGGTTGAGACTCACGTTCGAAGCTCAAGTTGGCGGTAACTGTAGGTGTCCCAAACTTCTGGGCACCACCCTATCACCGGACGGACACATAAGTGTGACCTCCCTGCTTCGAGGCTCGGATAGAAGCTACTGCTCCTCAAGGGTGACGTATAATCTCCATGATGAGACTCCCGATGTAGTGCTTGCTGTGTGACGTTCTTCTCGCCCAAAATGCATAGATTCATGGATCACTTACGTCTGTGTCATCGAGCATATAAACACCGATTGGTCTTCGAGTCGTGAGGTCTCTAAACGCACTCTCGAAAGACCGGGCATCGCAATTTCTCTGCTCTTGACTTTGTTCGCGTCTATTATGTCCGCCCCAATTCAAGAAAAAATGGACAACGGAGGCGTTTCTCCCACAGGCTCTCAAGAAAAGCATTTTTCCACATTATCCACTGGCACAGATGGGGACGTAGCAATGAAGCATATCTGGCGAAAGTTAGATATCCATCTACTTCCTCTCGTCTCGTTACTAGAGCTGCTGAGCTTCCTGTAAGTGGTAATTCGCTCCAGCCGAGTCCATCTATTCACTTGAACTGGAAGGGATCGGACCAACATCGGCAAGTACTTCTTGTAGAAACTGTGTGAGATGAACTTGTTCGACTGATATCTTCTGAATCAGGTTTTGCGAAAATAGCCGGGATGGAGGAGGATCTTCATCTCGTCGGCTTACAATACAATGTCGCCGTTGCGATTCTCTTTGTAAGATCTTTGTACGATCCTGTTCTCTAGTTGTTATATACCTGATTTATGGTCACCAGATTCCGTATTGCCTAGTCGAGGCACCATCGTATGACCTCTCCCCACCTCGCGTATTCTGCTGAGATCCTTTTGGCAGGAATATTCTTCTCAGGATCTTTCGTCCATCTCGATGGAGTGCGTAGCCTTTTACTTTTCAACAACGCATAGCCTCACAGATTTCATCCACCCAGTTCCATTCATCATGGTAGTTTGGGGCACGATCATGTCCCTTATGTGCTTGGTCAATAGTTTCCGGGGCCTTCTCATGTATGGAATTCGTGTCATTCATCTATCTTTTCACTCATTTTTAAGCAGTGCTCGTTTCTTCCTTGGATTGGCCGAAGGGGGGCTCTATCCTGGCTTGACATATTACGTCTCGCTGTGGTACCCTCGCCAGATACAGGCGAAGCGTGTTGGGGTCTTCTCCTCAGCCGCTGCTATTGCTGGAGCTTTTGGCGGTATCCTCGCGTATGGGATCCAACACTTGGATGGGTAAAATGACTCACTGTGGCACCGAAATTCTGAGCGCTGATATGAATCTGCGCCTTTAGGAAAGCTGGTCTTCATGGGTGGCAATGGATCGTGTGTCCACGGATTCCTCTCATCTGCTACTCACCTGGTTAACGGCTCTTTACACAGTTCCTCATAGAAGGCTTGAGTAAGTAGTATGCTCGCATTTATTCCGACATCATGCGTATGCTAGCGTCGTCACAGCAACCGTTGTTATCTCAGTCATCTCATATTTCCTCATTCATGACGTTGGTGCATTCGCCCTCTTCAAGCGCTTCTGCTGATGTTATATTAGTACCCTGAGTCCGCGACATTCTTAACAGAGGAAGAGAGAAAGTTTGTTATCCAGACACTGGTCGATGATTCCAAAGGCCAGGCATCCCACTTCAGCGCGCAGTTTGTTTGGCAAGCTCTCGCCGATTGGAAGACATACGTACAATCTGTCATCTCCCTCTGGTATGTCCCTTCTGTGACTAACCTTTAATCCTGATATACTCGTCTACAGCGTCTTTATAAATGGCTATGCCGTTTCCCTCTTTACTCCGACTATAGTCCATGACTTGGGCTTCTCTTCTGTCAACGCCCAGCTGCTATCGGTCCCGCCGTTCGCATGCGCCGGCGTCTTCACGATCATAATCTGCTTCTTCTCCGACAAGGCAAACCTTCGGGGTCCGTTTATAGTGCTCTGCTCCACAATTTCGATGATCGGATACATCGTCGCATATGCAACGAGTAGAGCGGGTCCTGGTTATGTTGCCGTTGTCTTTGCCGCGTGTGGCGCGTACCCCAATGTTGCACTGTTATTGGCGTGGGCCGGGGGTAATTCAGGCGGAAATATGAAGAGAGGGGTTGCCCTGGCACTGGTGATTGGGTTGGGAAACCTCGGAGGGTGCGTGTCATCTCGAACTAATGATGTTGTTAGGGAGGGGTTAATAGAGGCGCTCACAACTTTAAATATCAAATCACAGGATCTGTTCTTCATTCATTTACTTTCAACCACCACGTTTTCATGCGGGCCACGGCACTGTAATTGGATTCCTTGGATTATGGTACGTAGTGCCAATGGCACGTTATCGTGAAGAAAGCACTTATTCAGTTCGGGTAGTATCGTGTGCACCTGCATCATGATGTGGACATACAAGAGACTAAATAAGGAGAAGGAGGAACTGTGCGCTCGCGAAGGGATAAATGAGAGCATGAAGGACATGTATCGCGATCTCGCGGACCAAAGCCCTCTCTTCCGGTGAGCGCCACTAGGCCCATCGGAGCCTTGAGCTGACTGTGGGGGTATAGTTACGTTATCTAAAACGTGTGGCGAATTCACGGTAATCTCGCATGCTGTGAGATTATGTTATCGTATGAGTGGGGATACTGGCAGTCGTGGGCACTGGGCAAAGGTTTCTCGTATGTTTCGACCCTTCAACGTATTACCATGTTTCTCCAGGTCAACTTTTTCAAGTTACATTAATCGAAAGAGTATGATTGGCTGGAATTTCGTCGTGGTAAAGACCTTGGCAAGTACCAGCAAGGTGATTAAAGCTTGAAATATTTTTGTCCCGCCCTATCTTATAGTAATATGATATCACCAAGGTCTTATAAAAGTTATAGTCAGGTCGAAATTACTATAAGGTACGTTGTAATCCAATTATATGGGACCTATAATAATTTATAATTCAAATAACTTAGTATGTTTTATTTAGATAAATAATGCTTTTACCATAATCACCTTGGAATGGTTAGTTCAACTATCTGCTCCTCGTTGCATTGATGTGTGCATATTGGAACCACATGATAACCGTCATTGTAGTGTTTCCACTAAATGCCGATCCAACTTGGATCCGAGTACTTCCTTGAATCAACGATGAGCTAAGCGCAAGGCTTACAACTCCAATGATAACTCGTGAAGGGCAATAAACCAGAAAGGTCCCTTTTAGAAGGCCTAACAAAGTGATGACTTTGACACACAAGTTGGCAACAAGATGAGAGAATAGTCACACAGACCAATGACTCTGCTATAAGTGTCACGGTTTGACATTTTGCGGACTAACGATCATCATCATTACGAGGTCTCGGAGTTTGGGACGCTTACTATTTGGTTATGACTACGATAGTAAGCCGTTATTAGTCATGGACACTTATGCGTTGCCGGCATTTGGGTTCGCCGGTGTTTCAGGTTCTTGTAATGACTCAGTACTAGGATAGTTGTACTAGGGTTTGGATTCTAAGCTGCGCTTTAAAGGCAGCATGTAACTGTATATAAGTCGTGTAGTAAAGACCAAGGCTCTCTAGCTTGGTCTTCTTGAATCATCACCACTTGTCTCTTCTCTTCTCTTCCAATCTATCGATTGAAGCTTGTCCTTTGGGATACCCTAGTGTCAACCAAGTGACCTAGTGGCTGCACAACTAAGCTAAGTTGCCCGTGACTATCAAGATTCATCCATACACTCGAGTATCACGCCGCAGATCGGTTCAAGTTGAACCAGCATTAGGTGATAACGCTACATTAAGACCAAGCTTCAACGTGGCGTCATCAGAAACTACTCGAGAGCGTTGTCTGAGCTGTGATGACCTCTGGTTCCAACACCAAGGTGTTGATAACGTCCCACAACGATTTCGCAAAAACACAGAGTACTGGTATAGTGTCACGTGCGGATCACGTGTCATGGCCAGTGGTGTCACGTGCGGATCACGTGTCATGGCCAGTGGTGTCACCAAGCCGATGAAAGTACGATTCGCATTGCCTGTAAAGGCTGAAGACCCCCCTGAAGTGCGGTTCACTGACGAAGAAGACGAAGATACGCTGCAGATGGATGCAGATGAGACATATGAGGTCGCGCGAATGTTGAGTACTGAAGATCATTTCATTGTGGACAACAACACTGGCGATGTCGTTCGTTTAGGACTGTGTAAGTCTGAGTCACGTGATTAGTCATGTGATCAGCAACCCCCAGACCACGTGGATCTGGTCTAAAGGATAAGTCACGGGGGAAACAACGGTTACCTCAGGTCGAGATATAATTCCTGAGAGGGTATAGTTGGATGCGGGATTCCCAACATGGTTAGGCTCTGTCCTGTTTAGGTTCTTTCTGATTGGAACATTCTGATGTTGCCTGATGGCTGTACTTATCATGCGCTGATGTTGCGCCGGACGATGATTGGACGATAGTGAGTCACATAGTGTTATCTCTGACTCATAGTGGGGCCTTCTGCCTCATGTACTGTATGGGCTTATCCCTGTTCATTGATTGGATGATAGCTTGGGTCGTTTATCCCTGATAGCTGATTGGACGATACGATATGGTACGATACCTGTTATTATTTGGGACTCAGATTTGGAGTCAGCCCTGTAGTGTATATAAGGTGCTCTGTCTTGATAGACGAGACCTTATCTTCGTTGTCTTGAGTCTACCTCTCAGTCAATAGAAGTGTTGGCTATTAGTGCCTGTTCCTCTCATCTTGTTGATCCTTGTGTGGTCTGTCCTCTCATCTCTTGAAGATCCCTGTTGTATTCCTCCAGTATAAGGCGAAGCCATTGTCCTTTGGTTCGTCTCTCGTGTTCGACCATTGTTATTCAGCTGTCGTCGGTCTGTTATTTGATTCAAGGCCATCAAGAGTTCCAAGTCGGAACAACGTTTGGTAGAAACGTTACAAGTGGTGTCACCAAGCCGATGAAAGTACGATTCACGCTGCCTGTGAAGGCTGAAGACCCCCCTGAAGTGCGATTCACTGAAGAAGAAGACGAAGATACGCTGCAAATGGATGCAGATGAGACATATGAGGTCGCACGAATGTTGAGTACTGAAGATCATTTCATTGTGGACAACAACACTGGCGATGTCGTTCGTTTAGGACTGTGTAAGTCTGAGTCACGTGATTAGTCATGTGATCAGCAACCCCCAGACCACGTGAATCTGGTCTAAAGGATAAGTCACGGGGGAACAGCGGTTACCTCAGGTCGAGATATAATTCCTGAGAGGGTATAGTTGGATGCGGGATTCCCAACACGGTTAGGCTCTGTCCTGTTTAGGTTCTTTCTGATTGGAACATTCTGATGTTGCCTGATGGCTGTACTTATCATGCGCTGATATTGCGCCAGACGATGATTGGACGATAGTGAGTCACATAGTGTTATCTCTGACTCATGATGGGGCCTTCTGCCTCATGTACTGTATGGGCTTATCCCTGTTCATTGATTGGTTGATATGCTTGGGTCGTTTATCCCTGATAGCTGATTGAACGATACGATATGGTACGATACCTGTTATTATTTGGGACTCAGATTAGGAGTCAGCCCTGTAGTGTATATAAGGTGCTCTGTCTTGATAGACGAGACCTTATCTTCGTTGTCTTGAGTCTACCTTGAGTTTTACCTTGAGATCTACCTCAGTCAATAGAAGTGTTGGCTATTAGTGCCTGCCCCTCTCATCTTGTTGATCCTTGTGTGGTCTGTCCTCTTATCTCTTGAAGATCCCTGTTGCATCCTTCCAGTATAAGGCGAAGCCCTAGTCTTTTGGTTCGTCTTTCGTGTTCGACCATCGTTATTCAACTGCCGTCGGTCTGTTATTTGATTCAAGGCCATCAAGAGTTCCAAGTCGGAACAACGTTTGGTAGAAACGTTACATATAGCACGACTACAGGTACTACAGGATATCACGCCAGGAGTTGAGAAGACAACCGGACTGTCGCAGTTGAGTTTCTTTACGATCAATACGTTTGGGTTGAAATTCGCTGGTTTGAACCTCAGAACGGAAATGGAGAGTGGGAAGGATTTTGAGTAGCCTTGGAAGATCTAGGTTGCGACATCTACATCAACGAGCTTACACAGGAAGAAGTACGAGAATTGGATACCGCTAACGCATCCATCAAACCAGCATCCCATACACCATCATCATCACCAAGTATCCACAGTAACGCATCTTTGGGAGCACGACAATCTTCCCCATCACAACAAGGAATCAACTTAGCAATCGCTACAGAAACATTACGCCTAGGAGTAATGGCAACACTTACTTCTCACGTTCAAACTCAGGCTACCACGGAAAGTCTATCTGCACAACCAGTTTACTCGCTCACTACCTCACCAATAGCACCAACTGTCACAGCATTTCGAGCACTTACAGATCCTCAAAATCAACCAGGAACACAACCTCCAAACCCCCCAACTGGAGGAAACGGAGGCGGGAATGGTGGAGGAGGAGGTGGTAACGGTGGAGGAGGTGGTGGAGCAGGACCACCCTTTGGAAACCCGCCAGCTCAGGTACCAGCAGCGCAAGCACCCTTACCAGCGGCACATGACAAATTTTGTGGCAACCCACCCGCGGTCTTTACGGGTGACCGCGAGAAAGCAGAAGAATTCCTCATGCAATGGAGTTTATATGAAGGAATCAATTCAAACCACTCTATCATGCGCAGTCCATATCAAAGAGCTATGTTGTTTCTCACCTACATCCAAGGGACTGCAGTAACCGAATGGGTAGGATCAATGGTGGCTTGGCTACGAGTCCAAGTCGATGTCAACGGACAGGACCCTCTTGACAACTGGTTGTGGTACAACACCCATTCCTCATTTATGAGGCAATACGCAGATACTCTCAAAGAGGAGAAAGCACAAACGGAACTGAGAAGAGGTATCAGAATGGAGAGAGGGGACATTGACGCGTACGTGGCGAAATTTGAACAATTGGTCAGATATGCTGGCTACAATATAGATCAACCGATGGTCCTCGATCTATTCGCAAATGGGCTGCCAAACAAATTACAAGAAACCATCTACCTTCACGACAATCCCATAGACTATGAGGATTGGAAAAGAGCAGCCATTAAACGTCAAGGTCAATATCTCCACCTAAAGAACAAAATCGATCAATACAAAATACAACCTCGACCACCAGCACCAAGTCAGACAAATTGGAGACAATTCAGACGCCATCCCGATGCAATGGATACGTCGGCAGATCGAGCTCGCGCTAGAGGACGGTTGGCGCACGCAGAAGATGTATTGGCCCAACCAAGGCCTTACCTTAACAACCCTCAACCCCCGTTCAAACCTCGTGAAGGGTTCCTGCAGAGGCGGCAACCTCCAGATCTTAGGGAAGTAATTTGCTACAATTGTCAAAAGAAAGGACACCTCAGTCGCAATTGTTCCCAGCCACGTCAACCACGAAACCCCTCTAGACCCTATAGCAATTCTCGGGGTGTAGAAGTGGTGGATGACCGCTCTGAAGTTGGAGAAGATCTCCACATCGCTCAAATGGTAGCAGACAATCGCACAACTGAAGAAAGGAAGAACGATTGGCTGCGGACAGCAGCTAATGAAACTGAAGAGTTCAAGGCATTGGCGATGCAGGAGTTGATGGGGAATAAGGATTTTGGGGACGCCTAAACCTGACGGCCTGGGTGAGGGCATTACGTTGTAACGCTGTATACATAACTCGCTTCCGTTCTATGCGAATTCCAGTATCAATCCGAACCAGCAGCAACAAGGCCGATATAAAGACACTAGTGGACTCAGGAGCCACAGACAATTTCATTAATCCACGATTTGTGAAGAGGATGGGATTGGGAGTGGCCCTATTACCGCAACCAAAACAACTGTTCAATATTGACGATACTCATAACAAAAAGGGATCAGTCACTCATTTCGTTGATTTACAAATATTGACAAAAGGAATCATCAGAAAAATGAGATTCCTAATTGCGGATATTGGAAAGGAAGATATTCTCTTTGGATATCCATGGCTCAGCACCTTCGAACCAAAGTTCAGCTGGAAACATGGAACCATCGACGAAAACATACTCCCAATTGTTATCAAATCTTGTCATCCTATGGTCAATACTAGCGTGGTGGCCCACGTACTTTCTGAAGCAACAAAAAGCAACATTATTGCCAAATTGGAAGCACAATGCTCTATCAGGGGAGCAGCTACTGATTTCGCTATCGCCGCAGGACCTAAAGAAGAAGTTCAAATACCAGAAGAATACAAGGACTTCAAAAGGGTTTTCAGCGAAAAAGAATCCCATCAATTCCCTCCTTCTCGGGAATGGGATCACGCGATTGAACTCAAGGCAAACACTCCAGACCACATCAACTGTTCTATATATGAATTATCTCAATTGGAAGATCAACCACTACGAGAATTTATAACAGAACACCTCAACAAAGGGTATATCAGACCCTCCAAATCGCAGTATGCATCACCATTCTTCTTTGTAAAAAAGAAGGACGGAAAACTACGTCCGGTACAGGACTATCGTCGGCTCAACGAGTTCACCATCCGCAATAATTATCCCTTACCGCTAATACCAACTCTTATCAAAGATCTTAGCGGAGCACACATTTACACCAAACTCGACGTATGATGGGGATATAACAACATTCGTATCAAAGCAGGGGACGAACATAAAGCCGCTTTCAAAACACCCTACAGGCTTTTCGAACCTACAGTGATGTTTTTCGGACTAACAAACTCCCCCGCTACATTTCAGTCGATGATGAATCACATATATTGGGACACCATTGCTAAACATGAGACCAAGGGGACCACTATTCGCGTATACATGGACGATATTGGCATCGCTACTCGAACAAATCTAGCCGACCACATCTTGGCGGTCAAAGACGTACTGACAGTAGCTGCGAAGTACGACTTATTTTTCAAGCCCGCGAAGTGCACCTTCCACTCACCATCCCTCGATTACCTGGGGGTAATCCTTGAAAAAGGGGTAACATGTATGGATCCCGTCAAAATCGCAGGCATAAAGGATTGGCCGACACCAACGAAAGTTAAGGACGTATGATCCTTTTTGGGCTTTTGCAATTTTTACCGCCTTTTTATCAAAGGATTCGCATCAATTGCCAAACCACTGAATGAACTCACAAAGAAAGCGACGGAATGGCACTGGGGCCCAACTGAACAACACGTGTTCGACATATTAAAAGGACGCATCACAAGTGAACCGGTACTTGCACATCCGGTATTGCAAGATCAATTTGAACTGGAAGTAGATGCGTCAGGATTCGCGGTGGGAGCAGTACTACTCCAAAAGAAAACTGACGGCAAAAGACACCCCATAGGCTACTACTCCGCAACGCTAAACGCAGCAGAACGAAACTACGACATCTATGATCTCGAACTGCTGGCAATAGTTAAGGCGTTACGACATTGGAGACCCTTAGTAGCGGGATCACCACACAAAATCAAAGTATTCTCAGACCACATGAATTTGCGGTACTGGAGAGAACCTCAAAAGATTAGTCGACGGGTCACAAGGGAAGTATTGGAATTATCGGAATACGATCTTGAAATTCATCACATAAAAGGAACAGCAAATGGACGGGCTGATGCGTTATCAAGAAGACCCGATTACGATCACAGGGAACAAGATAACGAAAACATGACGGTATTACCAGACAAACTGTTCATATGAACTACAAATGCACACTGTACCGGAATGCCAATTCACCCACTTGCGACAATTACGATAGAAGAAATGATGTCAACTAAGGACAAAGACATCCAAGATGAATCCGTTATCAAACCATGGGTAGACCCACATAAACTCAAGAAAATCAACGGGACATGGTATAAGGAAGGCAGAAGAGTAATCACCAAGGGAAGTGAAGAACGAAAGTCGATCATCGCTGCTCATCACGATACCCCAGTACACGGTCACCCTGGAATTAGCAAAACCGGCAAAATAGTCGAACGATACTATTGGTGGCCAACGATACGACAAGACATGTTGGCATATGTAAGGGGTTGCGCCGAATGCCAACAACACAAGATCAACAATCGCCCTATTAGGGCTTCACTGCAACCCATATTTCCCAAACCAGAAGCTATGCCGTTCGAAACCATCGCTCTCGATTTCATCACTAAATTACCAGTCGCACAGGGATATGATTCCATTCTTACAGTCACGGATCATGACTGTACCAAGGCATCGGTATTCATTCCCTGTAATGAAGAAATCGATGCAGAAGAAACAGCTGCGTTATACATCAAACATGTGTTCATGCGGTACGGATTACCAAATAAAATCATCAGTGACAGAGATCCCCGATTTGCATCCAAGTTTACAAGAGAACTGTGCAAACAATTGGGGATTAGCCAAAATATTTCCACCGCATACCATCCCAGGATGGACGGACAATCAGAGCGAACCAATCATTGGCTCGAACAATATCTTCGCTTTTGGGTAAATGAAAGACAAGACAATTGGAGTCTTTATCTTCCAATAGCAGAATTCACGCATAACAATTGGCCCAGTGAGACCACAGGGCAGTCTCCATTCTTCTTATTGATGGGACACAATCCTCGTGCTGATTGGAATTCGATGCCCAGTCCCCTTCCGCAAGTGGCGTTACGCCTAGATCAATTTAAACAAGCACGGGAACACGCTCAGAAACAAATTATCAAGGCACAAAGGTCATGGGTATCACATAAAGATACGCCCAAATTCCAAATAGGAGATCGAGTATGGCTAGAGGGACGTCACCTGAGAACTCATCAAGTGAGCGCCAAGCTTGCGCCCAAGAGACATGGACCATTCCGGATCATACAGGTGATGTCCCCTGTCAACTATCGATTGGAATTACCCACCAAGTGGAGCATTCATGATGTGTTTCACATCGATCTTCTCACCCCCTATCACGAGACTTCCTTTCATGGACCAAATTTCTCAAGACCTCCCCCTGAATTGATCGATGGAGAAGAAGAATACAAAATAGAAAAGATTCTGGACCAACGGCAATTCGGCAGGACAAGGCGCAAACAATTTCTTATCAAATGGAAGGGGTATCCAGACTTGGAGTCGCAGTGGGTCAACGCCACTGATGTACATGCCCCTGACGCCTTAGCTGAGTTCAAACGGACTCTAAATCCTACCTCCTCACGTATAAAGACAGGTCGTTCACTGGACGAAGCACATCAGTTCTTCCTTTGTCGAACAATGACCACTTCCCCTACTGCTGCTTTCACTACTTCACAAACCTCTTATCATCTTCCCACCGTTATTCAACCCACCTATGCCGAAGTCGCTGCCGCCTTCCGATGCATCGAACCTGAGGACTTCATCCCCGAAACCCCTGATGTATGCGGACACGACTCTGGAGGATTGGAAGAAGACTCATCGGAAGTGGAGGAGGGAGCTCCTACTTGCATCAAGAGTATCGTTGTTCCACAAACACTTATCAAGGTTCCAAGCGGCTCCGACCTCAGTGACGTGGTCAGAGTTTGTGGAAGTTGTAAGCAAACCGCCCTGTCATGTCCAGGCCATTCTGACGCCAACGACTCTCACATCCACTACGACTGTGGACAACTCATCTACAACTGTACATGTAACAACGACCCCGTCCGCATCCCTCCGCTGCCAACGCCTCGATATATTAATGTCGACCCCCCTACCAACGTCATCATGGACCCCACCACGTCCTGGGGTATTCACATCCGCGCCACTCTCCAAGCTCGACAAGACGACTCGGATAAAGAAAATCAAGATCCCCGCCAAGTATCGGGATCCCAAGATGAAGGGGTACCACTTGTGCCGAGGAGGGCGAGGCGAGGAAGAAGAGCTGGTGTGGCAGCACCAAAAGAGAGCCCTTGCTTCCCAGACTACCGAGGAGGCAGAGTACGAGCCGAGCAGCAGCGTGTTCAGGACAAGGCTGACGCCCCCGATGGATTTGAACTAAATATCCCTCCCAGGTTCATCGCTTTCCGCATGACCGAGAATGGTCACCTCACGGTTGCCAAGTACATCCATGTGATGCCTGGTAACAACCCCATCGTATACGGGTGTATGAAGAAAGGGGGGGAAATCCAACAAGGTGAAGTCCACGCCGCTCCTGATTTCGATGCCGTGGATAATGACCGCCATTATACGCATGATCAATTGCGGTATTTGCAACAGGATTATGGTGATCGCCAAGGGGTCAACCTGGCCATGGGGCAGATCCCTGATCGGTCGTTATGGGCGGAGGTCCTTTGATACTGAGCTGTCACCAGTCGGTACTCTGACATTGCAGAGCGGATCACCGCTCTAGAGAACGAGCAGTACGTGGTTGGTAATGAAGTTAGGAAGTGCACCCATCGATTAGAAGAAGCGAATGGATTGCAATGGATCATGGACCAGGAGGTATCCATCAGTCGAGGTGCGACCATTATTCCTTGGGTGTTTGAACAAGGACGTTCTGCCTGAAAAAGGGGTAATGTCACGGTTTGACATTTCGCGGACTAATGATCATCATCATTACGAGGTCTCAGAGTTCGGGACGCTTACTATTTGGTTATGACTACGATAGTAAGCCGTTATTAGTCATGGACACTTACACGTCGCCGGCATTTGGGTTCGCCGGTGTTTCAGGTTCTTGTAATGACTCAGTACTAGGATAGTTGTACTAGGGTTTGGATTCTAAGCTGCGCTTTAAAGGCAGCGTGTAACTGTATATAAGTCATGTAGTAAAGACCAAGGCTCTCTAGCTTGGTCTTCTTGAATCATCACCACTCGTCTCTTCTCTTCTCTTCCAATCTATCGATTGAAGCTTGTCCTTTGGGATACCCTAGTGTCAACCAAGTGACCTAGTGGCTGCACAACTAAGCTAAGTTGCCCGTGACTATCAAGATTCATCCATACACTCAAGTATCACGCCGCAGATCAGTTCAAGTCGAACCAGCATTAGGTGATAACGCTACAATAAGACTGCTTTGATATGCCTGAGAGTAATACAGGTGGAAGTCAAAACAACTAAGCTAAAGACTACTGGCGAAACCTGCCTAGTATATATAGTACTTCCAAGCTAGCTTTAAAGCTGAGCTCGAACTATAGTAACATGACTCACAACCTAATCTGCCAATGAGAATTGTCCATCAAGCCACAGGGGCTTATCATGAAACATACAGTACATGAGGCATAAGGCCCCACATGAGTCAGAGATAACACCACACTGAGTCATAGACAACAAGACAATGAGTCACAGATAAGAGCAACACATGACTCACAAATGACGACATAGAACAAGATAAAGAGATAACAAATGTCAAGGCGCAATACCAGCGCATCAGAAACTGTTCCATCAGAACTTGAACCACAAAAGGGAATGTCTAGACCTTCAGCCTTGTCAGGTATAGCCTCTGACTTCCTGCCTACCATGGCCCTTCCAGAACCTTCCATAATCTTCCATTCTTGATACAACACCGAAGTCCCCTGAGTTATGGCTTAGGTCAGATACATACTGTGACCTGGGACTAGACCCTTTTCCATCCTTGATCTTCAATCTTCCGCACTTGGGAATTCCACATCCAAGGCCCCTACAAGTCCCATGACTTATGGATTAGATCAGCTATCACGTGAACCACGTGATCTGGGACTTTCACGTGACTAGATCACGTGACCTTCATCCTTCCTGCAACACTTGTGCCAGTATCTGAGGGCGACGCATGGACGATCATTCCACTCACTAACTGGCATATACGGAGGGCTTCATCCTCCTCCACTTCATAGTCTTCTTCTGCCTCAGGGTATCCATCAGCCTGGGCCCATATGAGAGTGCGAACTTCTTCTTCTTCTTCACTATATTCTGGCTGACCTAATACCCAGGTGTGCACCTCTGGATAATCTTGACAACTCTTCCAGTGTTCATGGATGCACTTGCAATGTTTGGTGCATGCAGGGTTCGGTACGATGTCACCACGTGACAGTCATGCTCCCCTGTTGTAACATTTCTACCAAATGTTGTTCTGACTTGAAACCGTAGAGCACCTTGATCAAGAACAGGCCAACAGCAGTTGAACAACCAAAGCCCAAAGATGTGAGACAAACCAAACAACAGGGATTTCCCCTAGTATTTGAAGGATGCAAACAGGGATATTCAAGAGAGAAGATGACAGACCACACAAGGATCGACAAGATGAGAATGACAAGGCTAAAAGCCAACACTTCTATTGTACTCAAGGTAGAACTCAAGACAACAAAGATAAGGTCTCTTCTATCAAGACCGAGCACCTTATATACACTACAGGGCTGACTCCCAATCCGAGTCCCAATGATAACAAGTATTGTATCGTCCAATCAGCTGTCAGGGATAACAACCCAGGCAACATACAGTACATGAGGCAGAAGGCCCCACATGAGTCAGAGATAAGACAATGTATGACTCACTATCATCCAATAAGAATCTGGCGCAAGACCAGCACATGATAAGTACAGCCATCAGGCAACATCAGAATGTTCCAATCAGAAAGAATCCATAACAGGACAAAGCCTAGACCTTCGGCAGTTGGGAATTCCACATCCAACTCCATGCCAATCCTCTCAGGAATTATGACTCGACCTGAGGAACCACTTCCCCCGTGACTTATACTTTAGACCAGCTTCACGTGATCTGGGGGTTGATGATCATGTGCCTAATCACGTGACTCACCCTTCATCATTCCTAAACAGATAATGTCGCCAGTATTGTTGTCCACAATGAAGTGATCATCAGTACTTAACATTCGAGCAACTTCCAATGTCTCATCTTCGTCTAGTTGCAGAGACTCTTCATTGTCATCTTCTTCAGTGAATCTCTTCACAGGTGGGTCTTCAGCCGCTTCAGGCAACCCAAATTGCACTTTTGCAGGTCTTGTGATACCACTGGTCATGACACGTGTTCCACATGTGACACCTGTGATTGCTTTATTGTTGCTAGCTGGCACAGACATCGCTAAACTGGGGTGAAGGCAAGGTGACTGTCTCATAAAATCACTCATTCATCAGCAAAAATGCTAAAAAATAATTAGTACTTAAAAGCCATTTGTAAGCGCACCAATCAGACTAAGTGAATACCCAAATTGGAAACGTCCCAATACACTTGTACCGTCTATCGGCAGAGCCAATTCGCTTATTATTTTCTCATATAATATTAATAACTCTTATGTATTGGAATATTGCCCATGCAGTAATTTGACCATATCTCCTTCATTTCTGTTCCAAATTGGATGTTCTTGGGCTCATTTTCAACACCACAGGCATGCACAGGTATAGCCTTGATAAATAAATTTATAAATGAATCAAAGCACTTAAACTGTCAATGGTTTGGACCAATCTGGTTATAATTCCCCAAGATAATTTTAATTAGTTTTGTGAATGAAATCTCATGGAAAATATAAATCCTTTAAATACTTTTGACACTTATCAATGTTTGTGAAAATTGCAAGTGGCTTCATTCATTGTAAGAGCTTTGAAGGCTTGAAAGTATGCTAAAAAATATAAGTGATTATATGCTTTCTCTTGCTTACAGGCATTGATTGATCTCTTCCAAGTGCTTTTGAGATATCTAATTATTACAATCAATTTCTCACTTTGTAATTAAGCATACAGTTATACTAAATTTCTCAAATTTATATTTATTGTAATTTTAGAGCCTGTGCAATTAGTACTACAGCAAACAATTATATCAAAGCTAAAGTTGTAGCCATACCAGGGATTGAACCCCAGCCCCTCTATATGCAAGACAGTTAACCACTGAGCTACCTGGACCTAGTTTTTCTAAATGGATTATCATATAAGTATAGTTGCAGGTGACTTGACTCACTAAGTTGCGCATTTTTTCTTCAATTTTGGTCAATAACTTAAGAAATAAAATAGTGAAAAATACGAAAATATTTATGAAACTAGGTCATACAAAAATTAAAGGGGTCCTCTGCCAACTGTAAGTGATCCAATCAGCAGTTCCTAAGTTATTTCACTGATCTAGTGGTTTGCCAGCCTGACTCAGCCTGAAAGATGGTCATACAGCTGCTTGTCTTCTGGAGGCTTGAGTGGAGTGATGTTAAGTCCTGAGAGGGTGGCTAGTTTGGCAGCTGCAAGAGTGAACAAGGAAAAAGGGTGGCCAGTTCGTTGTTGAAGTTGAGTGAGACAGCGAGGGGGTGTTCTGAGCAGGACAAGAGAGACACTGAGTGAAGTGCAAAGCAGAAAGAGTAAGGTGAGATGAAAGTGTCGCCTTGTGAGAGTTGATTTTGAAGCACATGGAGGGAGGTAATGAGACACAACTGGATGATATTTCTGGAGAGCTACAAGACAGTTTTTATACAGGTTTATTACATTTTCTGTGATACAAAGTCAAACAGAATGAGACAATAGTAAACATATGAATAAAGCATTGAGGTGAGTAACAAAGGGGTTGAAAATGTGAAGGACAGGGGAACATTGACAGGGAGTTTGAGGGGTTTGGTTGCACTTGCCTCAGGACAGGGGTTGATATGGAATAGTGAGATCTTACATTGTGTGAGACAGATAGTGGAATGGATGGAATTTGAGCCACCACAATTGAGCACAGCTGGTGATGCATACTGTGATGCTCAGGTTGGCCAGGTTGAGCATTGCTGAAATGCAACATTGAGGCCTCAACATTTTCTGGCCTTAGCCCCTACTGAAGGCTTTCACATCTGTGGCTGATGTCAACCTACAAGCCATGGATGGCCATGGCTTCACTACTACCAGAGATGAGTTGTATGTATTTGATGTAAAGCATCCTAATGTAATGATTGTAGCAGTAAGCAGGATGACAAGTCGCTCTCAAATACTTACTCAGCCGTGTTATGAACTTATTCAGCTTACTATAGGATGACTGATATTCTTAGTGAATGATTACTGAGTAAGTAGTAGTAGTGGCAACATCGCTGACAAAGGTGCACACCTTGTAGTCTTTATAAGGAAGCTGATGTGGTCGACAGCTTGGACTTTTTGTTACTCTCTCAGCTTCATTGTATTCAAGGCTCCTTTCTCTGTTCTACACTTTGGGCATTCAGCCCTCATCTGCACTCTTTCAACATACAACCTTGGCCTTCGCACCTGAATACTTTGGACTCCACCTTTGTGTGTTGAGACAATACTCAGCCTTCGTGCTTGAGTCTAGGATTCACTAAGTCACCACATTCACCCTACATTGCCTAAGTCAGGCTCACATGCAACTCGCACATTACACCTAAGATATAACTACTCTGGGTCTTGACTCTCCTAATGGACAAACTGGATGGGGGGCACAATGAATGCATACTGTTGGCGATGGCAACAGCCAGGGACCACCTTTTGGGTTTTTAGACCCCAATGCAGTTATCCACATGGTGCATCTGATACCAGTATATGACATGGGCCATACTAGGAAACTGCTGCAGATGCCATTTATAGCAGATCAATCTCATGATCATGAAGAGGGGGAGTTTGAGGTGTACTATGTGGGAATGTAAGTGTGCAGTCACTTTATAATAATAAAATTTCCTCACCCTTTCTCAGGTTTTCTGACTGTGACTTGTTTATGTGGTATAGTGGAGGAGGTATTGCCATATAGCAACTCGACATTGTGATAGCACTCTTCTAGCAGACACTCACAAGAAAGTGCAACAGTCAGATGCTGCTGATGATAGTGAAGAGGAGGACAATAAAGAAGGCAGTGAAGAAGATGAGGAAGATGAAGAGGGAGATGAGTCAGATGACAGGGAACTGGAAGATGAAGGTGATGCAGAATTGTGCAGTGATCTTGGCTGGACTGACTTGGGCCGGCAACCTGGTGGACTCTAGCAATACTGCTGGGTCCACAAAATTGGCCTAATCTTTGGAACCCCTGGGCATTGTGCCATTACTATACCACCCAGAACTAATCACGTCTTATCTTACTGTATCTAGGTCACTGCCTCAGAGCAAGCACGAGTGTGCCAAGCCTGCTGTCACAAGTGCATGGCCACACTGCATCCCCGATTCCATCACCTTGATTACTTCATTTCTATCCATTTGATTTACACCAGACATTTCCTACTCATTTGTACAGCTTGCCTCTATTGCTTACTTGACTTGATTGTTCCCCCATGACTCTGATCCCATGCAATGCCTGATGGCATTGCTGATACCATATGATTTTAACTTCACTTCCTACTTATTATTTACCCAGATGTTAGTATAAAATTTACCCTTCAAGTACTCAGAATAAGTACAGAGTTGTTCTCAAAAAACGCCTGTGTACTTTGCCCACTCACTATCTCTAAATATCTCTCAACTCATCTTCACTCTACTCTGCACATGCAACTTCTGGTCATGCATCACTCCATCACATTGTCACATTGTTACTAGATGAAGTCATTGAGGAAAGGGATGAGGAAGAAGAGGAAGAGGAGAGGAAGAGGATAATGACTGGGATGAACTAGATGAGGCATTTGATAGGGCTGCATATGATGAGGAAATCACAATGGCTGCTGGGTTTGTGGCTCTGTAGTTTCAAATATCTGTCAATATCTTGCACATTGCTTCTTATGTTTTAAGATCACATCAGAGACACTTACTGATTATGGCAAATAAAGGACATGGTGTTCAGACTGTTATGGAAACCTGAGAATATGATTATGATCAAAATGTGGCTACAAGAATTGAGGTCTAATCACAAAGCAGTCCAAGATTATAAGTGCTTGAGTTGGTGTTAAAACATGACTACAAGAATTGAGGTCTGATTGTAATGGCAGTCTGAAATTGTTGGTGCTTGTGTTATGATTAAAACATAGCTACAAGAATTGAGGTCTAATTTTAACAGTGGTCTGAAATTGTAAGCATTTGAGTTGGGGTTAAAACATGGCTACAAGACTTGAGGTCTGATCACAATGGCAGTCTGAAATTTTAAGTGCTTGTCTTGCAATTAAAATGTGGCCACAATAATGAAGTTCTAATTACAATGGTGGTCTGAGATTGTAAGTGCTTACATTGTGATTCAAATATGGCTACAAGAATTGGATCTAATGACAAAGTGTGACAAGGATTGTCAGTGCTTGTGCAGTGGCTAAAATGTATCCCAAAGAATTAATGTCTAAATTCAAGTGCTTTAAATGTGGGCATAAGTTTGTCCATGAAATTAAATTTAAGAGTAAGAGCAACAGGTTATTGCAATCAAGTTTCAGGCATTTAATAATCAAGATGACCTTTGTAAGCTGTCTACAAGTACTTACAACCTACTTAAATAATTTCAAAAAATTTAAGCACCCTAATTTTTTAGCATTTTTGCTGACGTTCTACCCTCTCGCTTGCTCGGCGTCCGCAAAGATTAGCTGGCCTCCCATCTTTCCCCCCAGTCTGCCTTACTGATGTCGGTTTCCTTTCCATGAAATAGCTCCAAGATTGCACTGCCATCTCAAGAGAAACAGAAAGACGTGACCTCCTGGAAAGTGGCAGAACAGCATGTCCTTCCATATAATCGTCTCTGGATAGTCATTTCTGGTTTAATAGCTTGCATTTCCTTGGCCGCTTTGGACCAGGTATATAGTATTTCTGTTCTGCTCCCCTTATTGTCGACAACCTACCTCCAATAGACCATCGTTGCCACAGCTTTGCCCACTATCATCGAACATCTTGGTGAGGGTAAAAATTACAGTTGGGTTGGCAGGTATATATGTTGTGCCATCTGTCGCCAATTCCAATGACCCACCCCTTTCAGCGTGTACTTGCTCACCGCTATCACATTCACCCCATTATATGGCAAACTGTCCGACCTTACTGGGAGAAAACCTGTTCTTTTCTCTGCCATTTTCATATTTCTAGTACATTGCATATACTACATATCCTCCCTTCTGCTAACACCAAGTCATTAGTTAGGTTCTGCCCTCTGCAGCGCCGCAAAAAGCTTGACATGGCTAATCATATGCCATGGTATCCAGGGCATCGGTGGGGGCGGCATCACCCAGCTGGTTCTGATTACCATATCTGACATCGTTTCCTTGCAAGAGTAAGTTTGGCATTGTTCCATTCATGTACTATTGCATCCCTGAATGTACTCACACTTCCCAAAGTTGTAGCAAATATGCCAGCATGGTGGGTGCAATGTGGTGCTTTTCAAGGTAAGCATATTGTAATTCGGATATTCCTTTGGTTCCTGACAGTTTTCTTTGTTATGACTTAAGTGTCGTTGGCCCTCTCTTTGGGGTTTTCTCACTGATCATGTGTTGTGGAGATGGTAAGACATCTTAATCATATACACTGACTTCTGAGACATACTCATTTCTGTTCATCTTTCCCAGGTGCTTCTGGTTCAATCTGTATGTGTGAATTTTCTCTACTCATTCCATGGTATCCCATTGATAACTTAGACCAACCGGAGCCATCACTGGTACCATACTATTCTTTTCCTGAACCTGAATCCACATCAAGGAATGTCACTGCAGCAACACTTGAGCCAATTCGACTTTCTTGGCCTGGCCTTGCTCATGTCTGGCATCGTGTGCGTCCTTATTGGCTTGGACAGTGGTGTAACTGGCTGTGCGTCAAGTTTAAGTCACTTCATCTACTAGTTGACCCATCTTAAAGGGTTATCAGTCAAAACGATTGCCTTTCTTTGTGTTGGACCCATGTTATTGATCCTTGCCATGATAAACGAGATTTTGACTACCCGGTCACCCATCATCCCCCCTCGGTTGTTCAAAGTTAGTTTGTGCCATTGTGTTGATAGCCATTCACTGATGCTGCAGCATAAACATGCACTATGGGAATTATCTTGAGTACATGCTTTCTCCACAATGTCACATATCACGCTGGTAAATGCCATTCAAACCTTCATGGATCCCATTTGCGATGGTCTTATTCTATCAGGCGTTTGTTACCTTCCTCTTTATTACCAAGTCCTTGGATCGTCTGCAACTGGTGCTGGTGTTAGGTGAGATCTGGGGTGGGTAGTAATGGTAAAGTTCAGTTCGGTTCAGTTATTTGCCATTTTTGGCCAAACCCTGAACTGGACTGGAAATAACAATAATTTGGTTAGTGTGCTTACATAATCACAAAAAAAGCGCATAATTTCCTTGAAGTGTACCCCAAAAGCTCGCTTTTGTGGTATAACATAGAAAATCAATCTATTACACAGTGAAATACTATGCTAACTATAAGTATCAACTATGTTGTAAGTATATCAGTGAGAGTGGGCTGCAACCTGCTCCTTCCAGCACCTTGGAGAGGGCATAACTAGGCTGGGTTCATCCCGATGTGCTGATATAGCCAGTATGACTCATATGAGGCCCTTAGAAAACGATTCACTGGGGACAAGGGCCCGCCGTATGGTGAGATAGTATGCCATGGTACTCTAGCCAGGAGGAGGAGTCACGCTGCGACACATGTAATGAGCTATATGAAGCATCTGGGCTGTGCATGCGTCTGATCATATTGTGGTTAGGGTGCTTCCACCAGCTGAGGCTGGACCGTTTGGGGTCTTGGGGCGCAGGCAGGGCTGTGATGCGGATGCCTAGTAAGAGGCCCTCGAAGAGCTGGTGGAACGATGTGGCAGTTGTGAGGGCCTCAAAGTCGGAGCTAGTGATGGAAAAGTTCAGTTCAGTTCAGTTCAGAGCCCATTTTTCCCGAACCCCAAACTGGACCATTGGTTCAGTTCAGGGGACTTGCCTGAACTCTGAATTGAAACCTCAGTTCAGGCTTCAAAGGGTCCGGTTCAGGTTTGGGGAGAGGCCAAATGCTGAACTGAACGTGAACCCTTTCTTTAGGTGGTGCCTGGTTATGTAAGCGAAAAAAACGCGCATAGTTTCTGGCTCAGTTACCACAAAAGTTTTGCTTTGGTGGTATAACATGAAAACTTGGTTGATTAATGTCTAGCAATATACAGGTAGAACTAAGATGAACAAGATATCATAGTGCTCTATGTCATAATGTCATCATCGCTATCAGCCAAAAACTTCATGACGACCTTGGTATGGTGTGCTGCCTGCATGCCCGCTGACATGTGCCCATTGCAATACTCCTCAGGTGTGCGGCGAGCATCGACATCGAGCGTGGGTCACTGTTCCCCGAGAAGAGGAGTAGCACTGTGTGCAGTGAGAGGGCTGCATGTAGTGTTGCCAGGTGTGTGCTCAGGCTCATCACGGCTGTGAATAGGGAATTATTGTTGCCATGAGGAGAGGGTGGGGTGGGTGGGGACTCCACATTTTCCGTTTCCATCTTTTTCTCGCAGCCTTGATGTCGTTTTCTGCATCGATGGCGAGGTCCACATTGACCTGCATGTGCACGTGGTGAACATAGAACTTAATGCGTGGAATATAGAGGCTATCTGGCTGCAGATATGGCTGAGGTGATGTGACCTGTAAAGCCAAGGTGATCAAATTGCAAACAAGAGTGAGTGGCGCGTGCATATGGGAACATATGCAGTGCCTCGATAAGCGCAGGGAGGTGGTGGACGGCACTACCGTCATCCCATTCCAATCCAAGCACTACCTCCTCGAACATCACATTTCAGTGTCGCGGCTCTTTGACAATGACGGGTCGCGCTCTTCAGTTGCCTTGGCGTGTGGGCATAGCATTGGACAAAGCACGGCGCTGGGACGACGCCTGCTATGCATAAAGTGGGCATTGTTGCTAGAAATTCTTGAGTCAAGAGTGACATCCTGTTACGTTCGACTGGACGTATCGGCTCGACTTGAGCAGCAAGTGTGGAGTACCGGTTATGCGAGGGGTTCTGGTGTTGATGTCTTCGGAGCGACATCCAAACCTCCCCCGATGAGGGTCGTGGATATGGCGCCGTCAGTATGCGAGAGCATAGGGAATTACCCTAGGCGGAGTCGTGAATATACGAGCGATGGAGTCAATACGAAGTATCTCCAATCGTCGTAGAGAAGAGGGTTGGAACTGACAAGTCAACTGGACTTGGATGCAACCCGGGTTGCGTGACAGTGTGAAGTCGATGAGATTCAAGAACTCAGACCTAAGGTCTTAGTTCGTTACAAGTACAAGTTATATACGAATCAGGATACGCCACTACTGGTAGTTGGGCTACTAGGACTGCCACTAATACTACTAGTATCAGTACAAGTATGATGCCATATGGAACAGTATCGAACGAGATAGAAGCACCGATACGATAAGAAGAGGTCAGGAGACCGAGAGGCACGCGGGAGTAGGGAGTATGAGATAGAATGTGAAAATGGTCCCAATGATAGTCCATATGATGTGAAATGCTGTGACAAAAGTTCAGGCCAAACGGTCAACATAGGTGACACACGTGGCTGATTGTAACACATCCAGAGCTGGGCCGAAGAGATGAACGAGAGGCTTCAACATGCTGTGGTGAGCATAACTGTAGTGTTTCTACCAAACATTGTTCCGACTTGGAACCATAGAGCGCCTCGATCAAGAACAGGCCAACAGCAGTTGAACAACCAAGGCCTAAGAATGCGAGACAGACCAAACAACAGGGATTTCCCCTAGTATTGAAGGATGCAAACAGGGATATTCAAGAGAGAAGATGACAGACCACACAAGGATCAACAAGATGAGAGGACAAGGCTAAAAGCCAACACTTCAATTGTAGATACCAAGGTAGATATCAAGACAACGAAGATAAGGTCTTGTCTATCAAAACAAAGCACCTTATATACACTACAGGGCTGACTCCCAATCTGAGTCCCAATGATAACAAATATTGTATTGTCCAATCAGCTGTCAGGGATAACAACCCAGGCAACATACAGTACATGAGGCAGAAGGCCCCACATGAGTCAGAGATAAGACAACATATGACTCACTATCATCCAATAAGAATCCGGTGCAAGACCAGCACATGATAAGTACAGCCATCAGGCAACATCAGAATGTTCCAATCAGAAAGAACCCAAACAGGACAATGCCTAGACCTTCAGCAGTTGGGAATCCTGCATCCAACTCCATGCTAACCCTCTCAGGAATTATGACTTGACCTGAGGAACCACTTCCCCCGTGACTTATACTTTAGACCAGCTTCACATGATCTGGGGGTTGATGATCATGTGCCTAATCATGTGACTCACCCTTCATCATCCCTAAACGGATCACGTCGCCAGTGTTGTTGTCCACAATGAAATGATCATCAGTACTCAACATTCGAGCGACTTTCAATGTCTCATCTTCGTCTAGTTGCAGAGACTCTTCATTGTCATCTTCTTCTTCAGTGAATCTCTTCACAGGTGGGTCTTCAGCTGCTTCTGGCAACCCAAAACGCACTTTTGCAGGTCTTGTGATACCACTGGCCATGGCATGTGTTCCACACATGACAGTAACCATTGAGGGTCCGACAGGTAAGCATGATCCTGTGCTGAATCAGTCAACCACCGATAGGATTGAGAGAGCCACCAATAGGATTGAGAGAGAAAGACATGCACATCCAGGCCCATCTGCCGGTCTCATCACTTGCCCGAATATAAATTTGAGGGAATACAGCGCTCCTAGCAGCCATTTGAGAACCTCAGTGTCAATTGCACATGCAATAGTTGTTGCGGGCGCAGTGGCTGACAGCCGTGCCAGGCACCAGGGTTGCCGTGGTGGACAATTGCCATGCATGTGTGTGCACCATTCGACCCACGATCACATGAATGCAATAGTGCGATGTGCACCAGGATCAGCTTGTTATCAGCCTGGAACTCGCCGTACCCCAGCCCTAAATCAGCAAAATTGTCAACTCAGAGGCAGTCTCTGGGTATGATAACAACGGGAGCGGCGGTTATGGTGGACAAAAATGTGCAGCCCATTCACTGTTCTTTAATAGAAAAGTAAGAAGAAAGAGAAGAAAGAGAGATTGAAGGAGAGGAAAGGAGGGGAGTAGAAGAGAGACAAGAGTGGGCAGTGGGATGAACAGATGTGGCCTAGCCACTTGCGAGTAAGCCATGCCAGTCCTGGCTTCAGAAGTTGGCCATGCAGGTGATGGTAGATTAGTGTGGAATCGATGCAGCGTAGGTGTGAAAACTTCAATGCAAGGCTTCAAGCTTTATGGTCAATCTGCACATCAGCGAGCGTCATTGCTATGGGGTCAAGGGCTGCAGTTGTAATTTGCATTGGGATAAACACAAGAAAGATGCATCAACGTGCAGACTTACCTGATTGGATAGTTGTTGATACATTGATTGCTCTTGCTGACTTGACAACTCTGAACACCTGTCCGAACAAAATATTTCAACAGTTCAGGGTTTGAACATGTTCAGGGATTTGGGGAATTGCCCGAACCCTGAACCTGAACCAACGGTCTGGTTCAGGGCTATACCCAAACCCGAACCCTAAATTGGCATTCAGAGGGGTTCGGTTCAGATAGGTTCAGGTTTGGACTGTGGTTCAGAACCAAACTTTTCCATCACTAGTTGGAGCCTGAGGCGAGTGCAAGCATGAACCTGATCACGAGCAAATGGTGCACGATACCTAGTTGCAGGACCTGTTTAAAGATTGTAGGCGGTAGAAGCAGATGTGGTCTTACGAGGATGCCGATAAACTGTCTCTTCCTTCCGATTGTCCATTCTGCATCTTCTTCCTTGGCCATACAGTCAGTCCCAGCATCTGAATCTGCGCATTCAAGTAAAGCCTTGAGGTCACCGTGGCCATGGTGACTGTACCCATGAGAATGAGAGTGCACAGGATAGTGCTGGGGTTTGGCTACCTGGCTGTCCTCGATGTGTGGTACCTTGGCGGAAGCACATCTTTCACTGTCCAGGATTCACGAAGCGAGTCATTGTGCAGCGAGGGTGATTGACGTGGTGGTGGTTGTGTCCGGTGGCAGCATCATGGAGGGGGGCAAGAAAGGTGAGCGTGAATGGACGTGGAGCTGCATTGAGTGCTCCTTGCTCTGTTGAACTGGAGATTGTGGCACATCATCAATCTGAGAGATGGTTTTCTGCCATCTTTTTTGGCCAGTAAGGTTGCCCTGGCTGTCGTCATCCCTGTGATGAATAAATCAACTACAGATGTCACAAAGTGGCCGGCGGGAGAGGGTTGAGAGATGGGTCACTCACACCCAAGTGCATTCGCCAACTCCATCATTTACACAAATGGCACGTCGAGACCCACGAGTCCTTTGTGCAGGTGACAGTCATGCCAGGTGCATTCACTGACATGCCATGCCAGGTGCAGGGAATTGAGTAGCCTGCCATGCACACAGGCACCACGTGTCGCTCTTGGGTGCAGATGACCCCTGCAGGAAATTGAAAGATGTCATCACTGTCCAAGGCTGCAAGGGAACCTACCAAGCTGTGGCATTGGTGTTTCTCATGACCTTGTTGGGCCCATACTGGCTGCAACTACGGAAACTTGGGTATGTTTGGTTGCAATGTGAAGTTGAATCTATTGGGTCTGCCAAGGAGACTTGATATTATTGATGGAACAACCCTGCAATTCCAATGGGACTACATGAGGACAATACAGAGGACAATCACCAGCAAAAAGTAACATCAGTAAAGAGTGACGTGCCATATATGGGGCATAAAATAAATTATAATAACCAAGAATAAAATATATTGACATGAAATTCCATTTATTGGCAGGAATAAATGTGATAACCATATATTCAGCATTATAACCGACCATTTCCTTATATGGTAAGTGAGGGTTACTGGACAGATATGGGATTTCCATCAGAGAACTGTATACAAGTGTGTGTAAACTTTGCCATGAATATATGACATTTGTGTTATAAAAGGCATTGCAATGGCTTATAACACATTATAACAGCATGACTCAATTAAACTCAATTAAATAAAAAATGATTGGATTTATAATCTCCAAGGCCATTGTCAATTTTATTTATTTATTTAAATTATTATCATGATGAGTTAGTAACAGTAAGTCATATCAAGGTCCAATTTATTTATGATTTACCATAATTACACAATTATTTTAATTTGCCAGTGTGTGGATTTGAACATGTGCTCACTACATTACATAACATAACCACTAGGCCAAGTGGCCAACACTGCACACTCTGATAAATCCTATATAGACAGTAGTGGGATTCCTAGCTGCTATAAATCTTTTCTTAATAAATCAGGAACAATTGATCAGATCTCTTTGAGTTGGCAGAACACCCCTTGATTTTTTACAGTATCTATCTTCACCAATATTTTCGGATTTATAATTATTTTATTTATTAACTTGACTCAAATAATGTTAACTTTGAGTCTTAACTCAATTTTTGAGGCCAGTTGATTTTCTTAAGAAATAAAATAGCTAAAATTTTGAAAATATTTCTGGAGATAGAAATTGTCAGAATTCAAAGGGCCCACTGTCAACTCTAAGAAATTTGGTAGGGTATTCTTAAGTTATTAAGTAAACATTGAAAATCACAAGTTAGCACTGTCATGTTTGACATCGTTCAGACTAGTTAATCAGCAGAATGATGAATTCTCAAAGTTTCGGAATGCTTATGGTTCAGTTATGAATACGATAGTAAGCACTTATTAGTCATGGACACTTACACATCGCCAGTATTAGCAGGGCTGGTGTTTCAGGTATTTTTAGCACAGATAGTGACTTATTCCTAGGATAGTTATCTTAGGGTTTCAGATTCAAGTTTCACTTTAAAGCCAGCAAGTAACTGTATATAAGTCATAGCATAAAGACCATAACTCACCAGCTTGGTCTTCTTGAATCCTTACCTCTATCATTGACAAGCTGAGTTGCCACTACAATGGGAAAGCAACCCAAATACAACCCAAGCCCAGGTCTCAGGATCAGGGAGGTGTTGTGAAGCAGTGCAAGGTTTTGCACAGGCCTCCACACATGACGAAACTTGGTATATGTTTTTGCCAAAGTTGGTCAAGCATTTGCCAAAAGCCATGAAGGGCATGCACAAGTGCATGGGGTCAAGGAAACATGAAACCAAAAGGGAGGGGCAAACTTCTATGAGCCTCAAAATGGGGAGCAAAACACCAATGTTAAGCTGTCCTAAAATGATGAGATACAGCAGCTATATATACTGTAAAACTAAGATCTAGATGGAGGGTAGAGGGAAATGGGATCTAGAAAGTAAGATCAAGAGTTATATAATCAAGATCTAAAGAAAGGTGAAGTTATGAAAATAGATAAAATAAGTAAAATCAGCACTTTACAAGGCCAGCGACAAGCTGGGCATATTATCATTCTATACTAGTACCTTGGGTACTAAGTGTCACTTTGTGTTGTTGTTCTCAACACAGTCCAAGTGGTTTATTACCCTTGTGACTAGTACTTGGCCTTTGGCTGCCCTAGTGTCTTAACATCAACCTAGTGGACTTGATCTACATTACATCATCAGCATCTCTCCTTGTTTCACACCTCACAAATTTACTTAAGTCAGGCAAGCATTTGATGATAACACTACATTAAGACCAAGCTTTTATTGTGGCATCGCAAGAAACTACAGCAAGTTGTTGGGTCACATTTGGAGACCCAGTACTTTGGTTCCCAAGAACGGGGGACAGAACAGTTCCTGAACAATTCCTCAAAAGAGCCACTTGGACAACAGTTGATGAAGTAGAAGGATTAGTGATTGACAAGGGTAACCCCTGGGTAAAAATTTTGTACCCTTACTGTCACGTTGACATCGTTTTGTTACTGACTCAGAGGGATGACGAGAGTTACGGAGTTTCGGACTGCTTACTAGTTGGTTATGACTACAACAGTAAGCATATATTAGTCATGGACACTTACGCGTCGCCGGTGTTTCGTGTTGCCGGTGTTTCAAGTATTATTAGAACGGACAATTACTCATTACTAGGATAGCTGTACTAGGGTTCGGATTCCAGCTGCGCTTTAAAGCCAGCGAGTAGCTGTATATAAGCTGTAGTATCAAGACCAAGGCTCTCTAGCTTGGTCTTTTCGAATCATCACCTTTTCTCGCATACTAGTGCCTCGGGTACTAAGTGATCACTTCTCGCTATTCATCCTTGTGGACATTGTCCCTTGTGATTCTCTGACATACCCAATATCGTGGATTTGGTGTATCAACAAACCGTTACGTGTCTTCATCTTGTCACGCCTTCGCAATTAGCCTAAGTCAGGCCAGCGTTCGGTGATAACGCTACATTAAGACCAAGCTATTCATCGTGGCGTCGCAAGATACAACCGCAAGTCGTTGGACGACATTCGGAGAACCAGTTCTTTGGTTCGCACAAAGAGGAACGAGAACTGTTCCACAACGTTTTACCAAAGTGCAGCGTGGACAACCGTTGACGATATCGAAGGATATTACGCCAGAGACGGAGAAGACGCATTCCTTCACCCAGTTGAGTTTGATAACGATCATTTGTGCTGGGTAGAATTACAGTGGTTTGAAAGGGCTCGAGAGTGGGAAGGAATTCGAATTGCTCCCACCTCCTACGGATTAGACATCCTCATAAACGAACTCACTCGACCAGAAGCACAATCACTAGGAGCAATATTACCTCCGTCCCCTACCACCATACCATCCGAAGCAGAATCGGTTCAACAGGAAGAACCAGAACCCATTACAATTCAAGAACCAGTACCTATCATCGATCAACTGGCAAGGGTTACAGAACAGCTACATATTAGTCCAATCATGACTACCCAAACTACACAGCAAATCGCAGGAAGAACGTTCACACTTGACGAACTAGCAGACTTACGCATCGCAGGATCAGATCGACCAGACCCCCCAGATCAAGATCCTTTTCCAGGAAGAGGATTTCCCATCCGAATCCCACAGAACTGGAGGCCACAAATGTTACCTGGCAGAGGACCACCGGGAGAAGACCACCAAGCGGAGGACCACCAGGAGGAGGAGGTCCACCAGGAGGAGGAGGTCCACCAGGAGGAGGAGGCCACCAGGAGGAGGTCCACCAGGAGGAGGAGGCCCACCGATGGGAGGACTAGGTGGAGCACCAGGGCAACACAGTGATAAGTTGTGGGGTAACGCCCCAAACATATTCACTGGAGATCGATCCAAGGTGGAAGAATTCCTTCTTCAATGGGAATTATACGAAGGTATCAACATCAACAATCCGATGATGGCAGTACCATTCCAAAAAGCTATGTTATTCCTCACCTATATTCAAGGACCTCACGTCACCGAATGGGTAGGATCTATCAGCGCCTGGATGCGACTACAAGTACAGGTCAACCATATCGACCCCGCAAACCCATGGTTATGGGATAGTGTCCAATTGTCATTTAAAAGACAATTCCGTGACACATTACGAGAAGAAAGAGCGCGAGCAGAGCTCAGAAAAGGAATCAAGATGGGAAACCAGGATATTGACGCGTACGTGGCCAAATTCGAAAATCTAGTTCGTCTCGCTGGCTATCGAGTAGATGAGCCATTGGTGGTCGAATTATTTGCCGAAGGACTTCCTCGCAAATTATACGAAACCGTATACACTCTGGACAAACCCCAAACGTACGAAGAATGGCGGAACAATAGTATCCAACGCCACGGCGAATGGATCCATATGCAGAATAAATTCAATCAGTTCAAAACACAAGGAACACCATCGCGATGGCCCAGAGCCTTCCAATCAAATCGCAATCCAAACGCTATGGATACTTCTGCTGATCGTACTAGGACTAGAGGAAGATTGGCTAACGCTGAACATGTATTGGAACAAGATAGAAGGGGTCCACGACCCCCTTCCAACCAAGAGAAGGGTTCTTAAAGAGGCGACAACCGCCAGACCTAAGGGAAGTCGTTTGTTACAATTGTCAAAAGAAGGGACACCTCAGTCGCAATTGTACACAGCCTCGACAACCTAGAACCAACGTAAGAAGTTCCGAAGTAGTGGACGATCGAAGCGAGGCGGGCGAAGATCTTCACATCGCCCAAATGGTAGCAGATGATAGAACAGCTACGCAGCGAAAGGACGACTGGCTACGCATGGCCGCAAACGAACGGACGAATTTAAAGATCTTGCCATGCAGGAGTTGATGGGAAGAAAGGATTTTGGGGACGCCTGAACCCAACGGCCTGGGTGAGGGCATTACGTTGTAACGCTGTATACATAACTCGTTTCCGTTCTATGCGAATTCCAGTACTCTGTCAAACACGTTACAACAAGGCCGACATCAAAGCTCTCGTTGACTCGGGAGCTACGGAAAATTTTATAAACGATCAATTCGTAAAGAAACTAGGATTAGGGAAGGCACGACTACCACAACCTAGGAAAATATTTAATATCGATGATACAACCAACAAGGGGGGAATGATTACCCATTACGTCGATCTCCAAGTACTCACTAAGGGAGATTATAGGGAAATGAGATTCTTGGTCACGGATATAGGAAGAGAAGATATTCTATTGGGCTATCCTTGGCTCAGCGCCTTCGAACCGGAATTCGACTGGAAAAATGGCAACATCCGTTCAAACGTCCATCCAGTCATAATCAAGTCAATTGGACGGTCAACAACGCCCACTACCAATGCTCTATCCGACAACAAAAAGAGCAGTATCATCGCCATCCTCCAATCTCAATGCTCGATAAAAGGAGCGGCCACTGAAATGGCCATTGCGGCAGGACCCGCATCACAAACAACAATACCAGTCGAATATGAAGAATTCGAAAAAGTATTCAGCGAAGAAGAGTCTCATCGATTTCCCCCATCCGAGAATGGGATCACGCAATTGAGTTAAAAAGGACACTCCCGATCATATCAATTGCTCTATTTACGACTTATCACTGCGAGAAGACCAGGAGGTAAAACAATTCATCACAGAACACCTGAAGAAGGGATACATTAGACCGTCAAAATCCCCGTACGCATCCCATTCTTCTTTGTCAAAAAGAAAGACGGAAAACTACGTCCGGTACAGGACTATCGTCGACTAAATCAATATACTATTCGCAACAACTACCCCCTTCCACTCATCCAAACCCTCATCAAAGATCTGAGCGGCGCTCACATCTACACAAAACTTGATGTTCGATGGGGATACAACAATATTCGAATAAAGAAGGTGACGAACATAAAGCAGCGTTCAAGACACCTTATGGACTTTTCGAACCAATGGTTATGTTCTTTGGGCTTACCAACTCTCCAGCCACGTTCCAAACAATGATGAACGCTATCTATAAAGACACAATCTCAAAACACGAACAGAGGGGCACATTATACGAGTATATATGGATGATATTGGTATCGCAACAAAAACAACCCTCAACGACCATATTGCCGCGGTGAAAGATGTGCTTCAAGTAGCACAACAATACGACCTCTACTTCAAACCGGAGAAATGCACTTTCCATGCTGCGTCCCTTGATTACCTGGGGGTAATCCTTGAAAAGGGGGTAACACGCATGGATCCTATCAAAATCTCAGGCATCAAAGAATGGCCAACGCCAACCAAAGTCAAGGATGTACGATCTTTTCTCGGATTCTGCAACTTTTATCGCCTTTTTATCAGAGGATTCGCGTCGATCGCGAAACCCCTAAACAATCTCACCAAGAAGACAGCGGAATGGAACTGGGGACCACAACAACAACATGCGTTTGAAACGCTAAAACAACGAGTAACAAGTGAACCGGTGCTGACACACCCGGTTTTAAAAGACCAATTCGAATTGGAAGTGGACGCATCAGGTTTCGCGGTGGGAGCTGTGCTGCTTCAAAAGAAATCTGACAACAAAAGACACCCCATAGGATATTATTCTGCAACGCTAAACGAAGCAGAACGCAACTACGATATCTACGACCTGGAATTACTAGCGATAGTCAAAGCGCTTCGTCACTGGAGAGCACTATTGGCCGGATCCCCACACAAAATCAAGGTCTTCTCCGATCACATGAATCTAAAATACTGGAGAGAACCACAAAGATTAGTAGGCGAGTAGCCAGGGAAGTTCTTGAATTATCAGAATACGATCTGGAAATTCACCACATCAAAGGAACTGCAAACGGCCGCGCAGATGCACTATCAAGACGACCCGACTACAAACAGGGCGAAGAGGATAATCAAAATATTACGGTACTACCAGATCACATCTTCATCCGAAACACGACGACGCAAAGAACGGGAATGCCTAATCACCCTCAAGGCATTTTGACGGTACAAGATATGACACCAGCTAATCCTAGCGACGCCCAGGATGAAACAATCCTACGTCCATGGATAGATCCCCATAATTTGAAAAAGGTGAACGGGGTGTGGTATAAGCAAGGAAGACGAGTGGTAACCAAGGGGAGTAAAGAACGACGAGCGATCACAGAAGCTCATCATGAACCCCCAGTATACGGACACCCAGGTATCAACAAGACTATCAAGTTAGTAGAACGAAACTACTGGTGGCCAACACTACGACCAGATGTTACCGCATATGTACAAGGATGCGCAGATTGTCAACGACATAAAGTCAACAATCGACCCATCAAAGCGTCATTACAACCCATCTACCCAAAACCAGAAGCAATGCCGTTCGAAACGATCGCACTTGATTTCATCACAAAGCTACCGGTGTCGGAAGGATACGATTCTATCCTTACAATCACTGATCACGATTGTACTAAAGCATCTATTTTCATCCCTTGCAAAGAAGAGATCAACGCAGAAGAAGTCGCAATGTTGTACCTCAAACATGTGTTCGTCAGATACGGACTCCCCACGAAGATAATCAGCGACCGAGATCCTCGGTTTGCATCCAAGTTTACACGAGAACTTTGTAAACAGTTGGGGATCACACAAAACATATCCACTGCCTATCACCCTCGTACCGACGGACAGTCGGAACGAACAAATCAATGGCTAGAACAATATCTCCGATTTTGGGTAAATGAGCGACAAGACAATTGGACGCTATATTTACCCCTGGCGGAATTCACGCACAATAACTGGCCCAATGAGGCAACAGGGCAGTCCCCATTCTTTCTTCTGACGGGACACCATCCACGTGCTGATTGGAAAACGACTCCAACCCCTTTACCCCAAGTGGCATTGCGGCTTGATCAGTTCAAACAGGCACGAGCACACGCCCAACAACAAATAATCAAGGCACAAAAATCATGGGTCAAGCACAAGGAAACACCCAAATTCGGAATTGGGACCTTGTATGGCTGGAGGGACGTCACCTGAGGACTCACCAACCTAGCGCCAAACTTGCGCCCAAACGACATGGACCCTTCAAAATCAACCAGGTGATGTCTCCAGTTAATTATAGATTGGAACTTCCCACACAGTGGAGCATTCACGACGTGTTTCACATCGATCTTCTCACCCCCTATCGAGAAACTTCCTTTCATGGACCAAATTTCCCAAGACCACCCCCTGAATTAATCGATGGCGAAGAAGAATACGAAATCGAGAAAATTCTAGACCAACGGCACTTCGGCAGGGGAAAGCGCAAACAATATCTCATCAAATGGAAGGGGTACCCAGACTCGGAGAATCAGTGGGTCAACGCCACTGATGTACATGCTCCACAAGCGATAGCTGAGTTTCAACACCTTCAAACTCCGTCATCTGCATATATAAATGTCCCCTTCTCCAGCGAAGAAGCTCATCAGTTCTTTCTTCGAACTACTATGAGCACTCCCTCCTCTACTAATGACCACATCATCACCCCCTCTACCTCTATTGCCTCAACTGTCAATGAGGACATGCCCTCTGCAGCCGAGGTCGCCGCCGCCTTCAGATGCATCGGTCCTGGGGATTTCATCCCCGAAACCCCTGATGTATGCGGATACGACGCTGGAGGACTGGACCAAGACGAAGAGAAGGTGGCAGCGGGAGCAACTCCAGAACGCCAGGAACTCCTTGTTGCACAAACGCTTGTCAAAGTGCCAAGCGTCTCGGACATCAGTGACGTGGTCCGAGTTTGTGGAACTTGTAAGCAGTCCGCCCTGTCATGTCCAGGCCACCTTGACTCCCACATCCACTACGACTGTGGAAAACCCGTCCATGACTGCGTTTGTAACGACAAGTTCCACTTCATCCCTCCGCCGCCAACGCCTCGATATATCAATGTCGACTGTCCCCCCAGAGTCATCCTCGACCCCGCCACCTCATGGGGTGTTCACACCCGCGCCGCCATCCGTCAACAAGAAGACTCTGACAAAGAAAACGAAGATCCCTCGGCGTTTTCGAGACCCCAAGATGAAGGGGTATCACCTACTACGCCACACACTCGTCGGGGACGTCGAGGAGGTGTGGCAACAGCAAAAGGAAGCCCTCTCTTCCCAGAATATCACGGAAACGCTGCCAATGTCGAACGACAGAAGGCTAAGGACAAGGCTGACGCTCCGGATGGGTTCGAACTAAACATCCCTCCGCAGTTCATCCCTTTCCGCATGATCATCAATGGGCAACATACCATTGCCAAGTATATTCACTTGAGGCCAGGGAACAATCCAGTGGTGTTTGGATGCATGAAGAAGGGTGGAGAGATTCAACAAGGTGACGTGCACGCCGCTCCCGACTTCGACGCTGATGCATGCGACTATATGCATGATCAACTGAGATACTTGCGTAACGATTTCGGAGGACGTCAATGGGTCGACTTGGCCATTGCCGAAATCCCCGATCGAACGCTAGGCGCTGAGATCTCGCGCTATCGACACGTATCTCAGCGTTACGACGATCTGCACGCAGCCATCACTGCTCTCGAAAATGAGCAATACACCGTGGGTAACGAGAAGCGTAAGTGCGTCCGACGGCTTGAAGAGGCCAACGCACTTCAGCGGGTCATGGATCAGGAGGTGGAGGTATGTCGTAACACTACGATTATTCCTTGGGTTTTCGAACGAGGTCGTTCAACCTAAAAAGGGGGTAATGTCACGTTGACATCGTTTTGTTACTGACTCAGAGGGATGACGAGAGTTACGGAGTTTCGGACTGCTTACTAGTTGGTTATGACTACGACAGTAAGCATATATTAGTCATGGACACTTACGCGTCGCCGGTGTTTCGTGTTGCCGGTGTTTCAAGTATTATTAGAACGGACAATTACTCATTACTAGGATAGCTGTACTAGGGTTCGGATTCCAGCTGCGCTTTAAAGCCAGCGAGTAGCTGTATATAAGCTGTAGTATCAAGACCAAGGCTCTCTAGCTTGGTCTTTTCGAATCATCACCTTTTCTCGCATACTAGTGCCTCGGGTACTAAGTGATCACTTCTCGCTATTCATCCTTGTGGACATTGTCCCTTGTGATTTCTCTGACATACCCAATATCGTGGATTTGGTGTATCAACAAACCGTTACGTGTCTTCATCTTGTCACGCCTTCGCCAATTAGCCTAAGTCAGGCCAGCGTTCGGTGATAACGCTACACTTACCCATACCTGCCAAATTCCTTACCCATGCCACAGGGTACGGGTACTGTACAGGTTTTGTGCCACCATGGGTAAGGGTTAGCGACAGGTACAAGGGGTAGGATATGCCCCCAGGTATGATCGGGGGGTACACACTGGGTCCGCTCATTGGATGTATTTGAATAGTAGCTACTTTTACTTGTAATTCTACTGAATCAATGTCACTGTCTCTGCCCTGCCACAGTGCTCCTACCACCCATCATCACCATCACTGTTGTTGTAGTTGTGTGGCCTATTGTTATGGTCATTGCAGTTGTCATCCTCATCTTGGCCATTGTCACAGTTGTTGCTGTCATGGCAAGCATTGCAGTGGTTGTCTTCTGAGTCAATGTTATGAGTCTTGTGGCTGTTGTTGTGATTTTCTGTCGCAGTCGTCATCCAAATCAGAAAGCATTGCAGTGGTTGTCTTCTGACTCAGAGTCAATGTCTTGACTCTTGTGGCTGTAGTCGTGATTTTCCATAGTCATGTGATTCAAGTTGTTGCAGTTGCAGTTGCCTTGTCTGAGTTTGAGTTGTCATGCATCATGTATCACAGTTTGCGGTTATGGTCATCATCATGGACCATGCCAAGTGTGTGGCTGATGGAATGTGTTGGCTGTGGCACAAAAAAGAGTGAAGTGGGGAATCAAACCCATGGGATAAAAAGTTCACATGACAACAATTTACCTAATACACCAAAGTGGCTTCAAAGCCTTTAATGCATTCTCTCAATGATTCTATATGGTATTACATGTTGGCAGCATAACTTAATCAAAATTAATTCACTATGCCATCACACTCTGGATGGCAATGCATTGACCACTGGGCTGCTACTTTTACATACAGCCCACTTAGATAGTCTTGTAGATAATTATAGGAAAGCACAAATATATTTGTTGATTAACTTCTACATGAAGGATGCCTTTTGCAGTGCACAGAGGGGTAAACAGGCAAGTTCAACTTGATTACATAATCCATTGTAAGCGTACAACTAGTGAATCAAGAGGTGATTAAGAATAAAAATTGAGACTTACTACGCTTACCCCCCCAGAAGGGTTTATCACCTACCCTTCTCAGGGGTAGGGGTACATTAAGGGTAACAACTTTTGTACCCTTACCCCTACCCTCCAATACCCTTCACTGATACCCCCAGGGTTTACCATACCCCTGGTAATCACTAGCCAGGTCCCTCTGACAGAGTAATCAGTAATACCTCTTCCTCCACTGCCCTCAAACTTGACAATGATAAAGAGCTACCCATATACACCAACTTAGAGCATGAGATGGAGGCCACTGAAAATGTAATTTATTTTTTCCCTTTATTATCAAAGGAGGGTTCATCAGATGATATCATTATCCTTGCTGAAGATATTGTTATGTTTGCCACACAGTACTTCAAATATTAATATTAATATTGTTAACTATTATTAAATATTATTGTACTGGATTTCATGTAAGATTAAGTTGTGTCAAGTAAAATCCAGTGTGAGGACCTACTGGATTTTACTTACACTTGAAATAAGTAACCTCAGTAACCTTAAGTAACATACACATTTGCTGATGGCTTTCCAGGCACCATCTTTCTTTCCTTGTAAGACCAAACTAGTTTGGGCACACATCATTATATTACCATATAATGGGTTTCACCCTGTTGCATGGTCCATATATACTCATTATAATGCTCAACAGAATAGATTGCAATGGATTTCATTGGCATATAAGCCATTGGAATGCTTGTTGGACTTGTGATAAACCAGAAATATTGTATTCACATGTAAGGTTCATACATGATAACAAAAGTAATTATCCTGTATTTCCTCTCTTGGAATATATTACATGTGACGGTCAGTTTTACTGATGAATGCAGCACAAAGGCGCAAACTGTGCAACACCAGTCACCAAGCCATGTGAATTCCCACATGGCCGGTGAAGCACTTGCCATCTCAGCTCAGATGTCTCAGCACGCTGGACTAGTGTAAAGAAAACAGTTATAAAGTTCTATTTTGATTGAATTTCCCTTCCATATTGTCACTTTCAAAAAACTTGAGGTTTGGTTTGAACCCGGTTATAACAGGTTCGGAAAGGTTCGGGGAGTGGCTGAACTGCGAATGGAACCGATGGTCCAGTTCAGGACACCACTTGAACCTGAACCTCAAATTGGGGTCCGGTTCAGGTTTGGATGAAGGTTTGGAACTGAATTTTTCCATCACTAGGGGTGGGGCATCTGAATGTGTTTGCCGTTGTTGACTGAGACGCTTCAGGATGATCCCATTCTCTGCTGGTTCTGCTGGAATATCCATTGTCTTGTCCGTTGTCGCAGGTTTTGCTGTTTCCCGCTTCGGAGCATATCGTAGCATAATTTGGGTCTCTTGTGCAGTTATGATGCTCAGGTGGGGTTTGATGACTATGCTAGATGACTGTTCCAAAATGTAAAGAAACTCTTTCTGCCACTTACCTGACTGATGTTCTCTTGGTGAAGGGTGGAGGCGCTTTATCCCTTGATTGCTGCTGCTGGTAATGGCGGTCTGTTCCAGGTATGGTGACAACTTTGTGTGCTCAAAGTCTCTCATTTTCTTTCAGCCACCACTCACTGCCTTGCAAGCCGCCATGCCCTTGAAGGACATGGCTACATCCACTGGAACCTTTGGCTTCCTTAAGTATGAGGGCCTTGTGCATGTTGTTGCACCCTTTGCTCAGTTTTTAATTTAGGACTATGGGTGGCACTGTTGGGATCTCTATTGGACAGGCAATCTATACAAACATTCTAAAGAAGAAGATCAAGAGAATTCCTGACATCAGTCGGTTCGACACCTCACCTGTGGCACTCGCTGAGAGTGTCCGCACACTCCAATATTTGCCGGTAATTGCCTTTGACGTTTCCTGACTTTGGTTTCTTTGTCCTAAGCCCTGCATTATTGTAGCATCCCGAAAGAGGGCAGATTATCCATGCTTATGTGCAGTCAATTAGCACGATATGGGTTTTCAATGCACCCGTTGTCGGTGTGGGTTTCATCATGGGTGAGTAGTTGAAATACATCATACATAATTACAGGTCATCTGACATCTGATCATATGATGAAGTGCTTTTCATAAAGGTATATTCGCTAAAGCGGACCACCATGCAAAGTGCTGTGTGTGCAAAGCCTGACGAAGAGATGGCAGCTAGCAAAACAAAGACACTGACAGTATTGCAAGGGGACGGAGAAGGGGTAAATACAACAGGTGAAAAGGAGCGTGAACAGTCACTGCATGGGGGTGTAGAGAAGGGGTCTGTGGCCATTGACATTACTGAGTTGAAGTTATTGACTGAATGAACTGCACAAATAGATTGGAGAAGTATAGAAGTATATGATAGTGGGGGATTGAGATTGAGACAATGCAACAGTCTAACAAGAATACACTAGAATCATTGACCTTGTATCAGAACTAGCAGTTGGGCCGTCCTTCATGTTCTATTCCCACAGGAGAATGACAACTGTATGACAACAATGGAAGGTGGGTGCACAGAGAGGGAAGAAAGACCCTGATCTGACTCGCAGCAGCAACAGAAGTGATTCAATGATTGTTCACAAAGAATGCACAAACATTCACATATTCACCACACAGCTAGACCGGCAAGAGGAAGTCAAGCCAAACTTCAACAGAAGCCCACACTTGGCACACCTATCCCAGCCAAAATACTGGGCTCAAGAAAGTTCTCTGAATACTTTAGTGCATGTAGTGGCTTGCTATAGCGCAAGCGCACCAAGAGCATAGCACCATCCGAGCCTGAGAACACTCCAGCACCTTCCAATGAACCCTGCAAAGTGCACCATTTTTCCACTGGTCAAGGCATGTCTGAAATGGCGAAGTCTCTCAGTGCCATGGAGAAGAAGAAGGTGTCAACCCTGCAGCCTAAGCAAGAGGCATCGTCTCCCACCAAAGGGCCCAAACTTCCAGCAGACCCACAAGAGAAGGCCATCGTCTTACTTGAAAATGATGCACCATATTCCAACAATGAAATGCTCAACGTCATTGAATTCTTCATTGTGGAGCCCAACATTGCGAAGGTGTATGCATCAATTGGGACATCAAATTTGCATACGAATTTCTTGGAGCGCCGACGGGTGAAGTGGGAAAGTCAGGAGGGTAGTGAACTGTATTAGAAAATAGCCAAAGGGACATTCCCTCAAATGTAGACTCAAAATGCGTGTATTTTTGTTGTAACCAATACAAAGGCCATGCAATTGCAAGAACGCGTGTGACTTGGAATGCAACTTGTGCATATACGACAATGACTTGTATATAGTTAAATTACTGAAATTAAGTTGAATGCTAGATACAAGGGTGAAAGGAACAACTGGCACAGAGAAACAGGAGTGGAAAACAAGTATTTTTGATGCACCGTGTTACTAGGGCTGCGCTGAGGGAATTATTCGCCATCACCTCAGTGCAATGTGCACCGAATGGCCCATTTGTGCCATGGAAAATGGATGGAACACAATTTTTTTTAGCAGGTGTGCCATGGTGCACCAAGTGCACCGGTCAGGCCCTTAGTAAAGTTTTGAAATTGATGGTACTGTAAGGTTCGTGTGAGTACCAACTCAGCCAAAATGACTAAAACTAACCTTTTGTTTTTGAAAGTTAGCACCTGTTCTGTATCATCTTCATCTTGGATAATTATCCCAGTCAAGCTCGCTTTGCCTTAATTCGCATCTCAGTCGCCATTGTTGTTTACAGTTCAAGGGTCACGGGTACTCCACCACTGAGCGCTGACTCAGAACACGCACCACGCAAACTGCCAGTAAACAAGCAGATGAACACACAGCAGCTGTCGCACATACCACTCCAGCAATCAGGAGGGGAAAAACAACATCATAAGACCAGAGGCCACTTTCATGACCCTGAGTCTCCCACCCACTGTTTTGGGCCTGCCAGTACTGCAGTCTGCTTTAAGCCTTTTGTTTTGCACCTTCTATGACACTACAGTATCTTTCATTGGTATATCATCATGGTATCATGTCTTGGTTATTTTCAATGGTTGTGTGTCTGCATATGGTACCTCTGCATTGCTTGCTTATTGCCCTCCATCAAAACCTCACACTCGCTTCCTTTTTTTCTTTTTCTTTTTCTTTTTTCTTTGTGAGTCTCAGGTTACATCTACTGTAGCACTTCGAGCACATTGCTATGTGTACTCGGTACTCTCACCACTTGTTATTATCTGTACATTCATTTATCACTACATCGTTTGCAGGATGGCCTTCACTTTGTCTGAGTACTTCTAAATGGGAGAGCTGATTGACATATGCAAGATAAGACGAATATCTGTGCAGGACCACTCTGAATCCCCCTGAGCTGTAACAACAAATATTGTTGCACAGGTTGGTTTGCCAGTGGCCAGGGTATCACTTACGCATTTTAGATAATGTAACTATAATCCCACAATCAGCTCAACGCTCCAATGGGCATGATGCTCTTTTTTTTTTTTTTTTTGAGAATGAATTTGTATTCTGGAGCAGTACATAATACAAAGCTGGTCACATGACAAGAAGTCTGTATTTAAT